>VXBA01004302.1:2369644-2499149 GCA_013399895.1 Serilophus lunatus
GCTGACCAATGGAGAGACAGTTTGGCCCAGAAGAAGGCAGCGAGATCCACGCGAGAACTAGAGGGCTTAAAAAGCTGAGGACAGCAGCCCTTCCTCCTCTCTTCTGCTTTCGATATGGGGACGAAGCCCGCAGCTCCCCTTTCCTCCTCAGTCGCAGGCCCCGCAGTGTCACTTCACCCATTTCTCTTTGCACAGAAGCAATTCCCAGTTTGAAAGCAAGTAGCCTTCAGGGAGATGGTGGGAAGGGGTCGCTTTTCGCTTCTTTTTGTGTTTTTCAGAGAACTTGAAGGGCTGGGGAGTGATTCCATCAGACAGGGAGGGAGAGAGATGGCTTCCCTATCCCTCCCCCTGTTTTCTCAGCGAGTCATCTAGCTGAGAGAGCAGTTCCCTTTCTGTTTTTGTCCCTTTTTTTTCCTTTTTTGTTTTTTGTGTGTCAAGCGTTTCTTTGTGTAAATTTTGGGGTCCCTATGGGTTATCCCTTCTTCCCTATTTTAAACCCCCTGTAATAAACTGTTCACCTGCTACTAATTCCGTTCAGTCTCCCATCATCTTTATTACACGCCCTGAGACGATAAAGGTGGTTCAAACCACCACATATATTTATGTGAAATAGGTGTTGAATAAGGACAGTTATTAGGATGCCATGAAATCAGGATTCTGTAGATATGGGCAGCTGCACTGATGTATTTATACAACCCTAGATTATATCTAAGAAGACACGAATCCATATGAACTAGGTTTAATTGTATGCCCATGACTGAGTTTAAAGGGAGGATGGCAAGTACATCTGTCTTGAAGAGATCACCTCTGTGAAGGGTCAGAAAGATTTAAGACTTTGGGGTGACTTCTAGTCCCATTAAGCTAATTGCAGAACACCAATTAAATAGTAAAACTCCCATAGCTACCGACATTGTCAAGGCTTTACCACTTGCATATCATAGAGAATGGCAGTTTCAAGGGATTCACAGGCAACAGTGGACACTGCTGCAAGCTTCACTCTTCAGATTAACACTTGCATGCATCATGGATGCACACTGCAGTGTAGAGCAGGACAGGGAAATTTTCCTGCAGCTGTTCTGGGGACCTCCATGGTTCAGTTCCCACCTTCATAATGAGTTAGATCAAGCAGGAAGACAAGGAAGAGTTCAGAGCTATCTAGAATGGGACAAATCCTAGAATCAGTATCAACCTGAATATTTTTCTCTTGTAGGAGAGAAAAAGCAATTGACAATTAAAAGAAATTTCCTAATCATCTTGTCAACAATAAGGAGGCTTTGCCGAAGGAATTAGCCTGAGGAGGTCTGTTCAATCAATCATACGTATTTTAGGATAGGATGGGAAAAGCTGTGCGGTATTAACCTACCTCAACCTACAGCTAGGATGGCTGTGGAAATCTGATTGCATCCTTCCACCTCAATAGAATGCTTCTGCACAAGCCTCTACAAGGAAGGAAAACTGCCCAACAATGGACATGGGTAGCTGCTACTCTGGCTTCTACTCCTAGCAGGTCTGGGACTGCCACTGCAGAGAGCACTGAGGAACAATCTCATCTGTTGTCTCAGCAAATTACAAATGTCTCTGTTGATTGCTACCCGTATTTTGGAAACTAAGTAATAATATAAAAATGAGCATGTAGGTCCTAAAGTCATAAACGTTTCAGGCCATTGGAGTTCTGCTAATAGCACATTGCTTAGCAACTGCTATATTTAGAATAGGTCCTTAATTCCACTCTTAAGTATGTGTATTTTACACACTGGAAGAGTAACATAGTGATCTGTCCTCAAGTAAATATGATGTTAGTCATTCACACTGCATGAAACTTTCTCTGTGAATGTACAAAATGATAGTTATTTTTAGTTGAGCTGAACTACACAAAATTTAATAATACTTGCAAAACATCTGCCTGTAAATAAAAATATTTGCACTTATGTTGAAGAGTTGTAGTTTCTTTCATAATTAATTACAATTAAAATGCAAGATACTGAGTGAAGTGATATATCATCATTTTCTCCCATCAAGGTAGCTGACAGCTGTCAAATTTGACAACTAAGACTTTTTTTTTTCCTTCTTCCCCCCCTTCTTTCTTCAAGCAAGACAAAAGAACATTTGAAAGCTCAGAGAGGAATGGTCCATCTTTCATAGCAGTAACTCAGTTGGCACCTGGACATCTGGCGAAATGAAACGGATCAGGACAGGGCATTACGAAAAAGCTGTCCAACAATTTTTTTTTTGGTTGAAAAATGTCAGTTCATTAGCACTGAAAGACATTTGCTGTTTTAGATTATGCTTTTATCAAGAAAGGCTTCCTGACTAGGATAGCTTTTCTGAATAAAACCAGAAAGGACACTCCTGAGCAATGAAAATCCCTGTGGACATGGCATTTATACAAGATGTTGGAGACATGGGGCAAAATTTTCTGTTGTACTTAATATCATACTAGGCTGTGACCCTTGGTTTCTTCAGGCTCTGTAGCAGTTATTCACTACTGCTGCTGGATCTATTCCATGCCATATAAATAATTAAATATTCACTGGAGCAGGGACACCTGGATTTCCCTCATCCCCCATTCCTCATCCAGGATTATCTAAAGACAGTTTTGGTTTTTTTAACACTGGTGTGATTGTTTAATATAAGACCAAGTTTTTAAGGCTACTTCCAATGCACATTATTTATAGAGTGAAAAAGGAATTGGTAATTCCATATATGATAACCTTGTGTAAAAGGTACACCCCAGCTTTTCAAAAGTTATTAAAACATTTCAAATACCAGCCTTTAAAGGCTTTCTAGTGGTATAAAGAAGAGAAAGTATAAGAAAGAGGCAGCTAATTCTAAAGACTCAGACATACTAGTTCTGATTCAGTTTGAACACTTTACATTCAAACTTCAAAAACGAAACCCCCAAATCATTCCCTTTTCCTTTCTTAGTCTCTATCTCAATAATTGATGAAACCATCTATATGCTGATGTCAGATCTCACAAAAAAAGAATGAGAAAATTTCTCCTGCTGCTCTCTTAGGCATATACTTGAATTTTTTACATATATCATATTGAATTTGGCTTTTTCAAAAAATGTCTGAAGTTCAGAGCAGCTGTATCTATATCAGTCTGCACAATGACCCTCATTATGAGTGTTTGAATTAATGAGCTTGTGATGGTCTGAATTCTGCCATGGCAATACATTTCTGTCTTTTTGGCTGTATGGCTAATGGCTAGGTAAAATGACAACATTCAGTGGGTCATCGTTATTTCTGTCAGGAGAGAATGGAATTAAGCTATTAACAATATAACAGTTTAAGCTTCAAAATGAAAATGTATGCTATATTAATTGCACAAAATTGGACACAAGCTGGCAGTCAAACAGTCTGGGTTTGTCTTCTGACTGATTTATCTCATTATCATGTTCCCAGTGAATATATCTTCTTGAATGCTTTAAGTATACAACAGCAATATTATCTGGGAGTAGAAAATGTAACAAAAACATTAAAGAACATCCTGTAGGCTATATTTTGGGGAAATATCTTCAATTACGCAAGGTTATAATTTTATGGTTCTAGTATTTTAATGATTTCACTTGTTTTAAAAGTTAAAACATAACTGAATGTGTATATTTCAAACCCTGTCTCAGGAAATATGAAATTTTCACAGAGGTTTGCTCTTTATATATGAATACTTCAAAGTTCTTTTACATACCTCAAGCTACAGATTTAGCCTCAATTATTTCCTTTATATTTTTAGAATAACATAAATAAATAAATAAATAAATAATATTTCTATGCTTTTTATAAGTGTAAACCGCTTCTCAGCTTTGTGGATTCAATGCTATTTCTTATTGGATCACAAAAATAAACATACTGACCTAAATAAATTTTTTTGCTCTCAGTTCTGCAGCCAAGGGCAGGAGGGATGAACTAATAGAGCTGCACCTGACCTTAGCCATAAGCATTAGCCCAATTAGATCCAGTGGCAGGACTGGGATCTATCTTACTTGCAGTGTATTTAATTACTAGGTTTACTCTTTTTTTCCAAGAAACTTTTGAGAAGGTGTATTTTCTTGTGAGTTGGTAGTGACACAAATCAAGCTGCTTAACGAACTCATTCAAGATGCATCAAAGATTTCAGACTACATATTACTCCTCTCCTATGGTTTCCTTGCATGTATGGAAACCTTTTTTTATGATACATCTGGATCCTTTTGCAGGAGCCCTGCAGAAGAATTTTTACCTGGCAAAGAGGAGTGAAATAGTTGTATATTATTTTTTAGCACAACTACTTGAGTGAATGGATGAGAGGCACCATCATGAGCATGACTGAAATGGCAAGTCTGAAAACAAGCAATATTTGCCATCTTGGAGGTGTGAATAGTCAGCAGAAAGCCTTCCAGTTTGCCAAAAATCCTCAAGAGGATTTGGCCTTTTGCTTTCTCAGAAGTATCAGAAATATCCATGATTCTGCTGTGAATGTGGTCACAAAATCCCATGCCGTGCCTTTTTCAAAGACACAGAAACGTCCTTCAGTGACCAAGTGAGATTCACAGAGTATTCACATGCTATTACTACTGTGAATTTAAATTTGTTTCTTTAAATGCCTGTCAGTGATGAATCAAAGGGGTAGTAGAATAATGGAAGAAAATCTGATTTGAGTAAGGAAATATGTCATGTGGGTGCAGCTATTAATTACTGAGGAAGTCCAAAAGACATCATCAGTCCATGTTAACTATCTAAAGCAAACCTACAGTGTCTTTTTATGAACAATTCAGGGTAAGCGTTTATATGTTTATAGTGATTGGGCTTATAGCATGGCAATGTAAAGAATCACCAAGAGGATATTAAGCAATTAAAAAACCCCCACAAAACCAAAAAGCAACAAAGCCAACCTCTTTCACACAGTTGTGTGGCTTTCCTAAAAACAACCCACTGTGGCTTATTATACATGGATCCATAAAAAGACTGGGCACAGTTCATCTTCCTAAAATTGAAGGTGGATGCATGAGACATTTACCTGCATCAAGCTGTGGAATGTCTCAGGAAATCTGCATAGCCAGTTGGCACATGCAGGTGCTTTTTCTCTTCCCCTTGGCAGCTACCTGTATTGCCTCACCTGCTGCAACTGATTGCTTCACTCTTGGTGACAAAAGACACACTTGAGTTTCAAGTCTAAAGTCCTTTCAGTAAGCTAGTAACCTGATTTTTTTAAAAAAACCATACACTTTTCTTTGGACCTTACAGCCTTATGTGATAAATTTGTTCCTGTGTAGTAACATAGGATCAGGCAATTTTCATGTTGTAGACTAATGGCCACAGTCTCTTTTTTCCAAGTATTTCCAAGGACCTCAGAACAGGGGCTTTAAAGGCAGAGGGAAGGAAGAAAAAGCCTTAATGCACATAAAGGCTTTGGTCTTGCTGAGAAACTGCATCCATTTGGTATGGCAATATGGAGACTGTGACTTGGAGATTTAAGCTGATCCTGTCCACTGAACAGGGCAAGCATTTTCTGATGCAGCTATTATTTAGCACAGCAGGTGTTGTTGCTGAACAGCACTGTGGTTTGAACTAATCTGTTTCAAACAAAGTTGCAGACTCAGTCTTTAATGCCACAATATAATTCATTATCTCCACTTTATCCACAGTGGCACAAGAAATGCAATGGAGACACCTTTAACTGAAGCCACAGAGGGGCTAATGAAAAGGGGACTATTACTTTTTAATAACGAATAATACAGTCATTGTTAGTCCCTGTAGGAATTCTATTTCCTCTAAAAAGGCAGATCGAGGAATAGCAGTAGATTTTTAGAAATGTTTAAAACAGCTATTTTCTGAAAAACATACAGTAAACAGTAGAGCATATTTTTCTCATCTATCTAAGAAACATAACTAGACATATAGTACAAATAATCCTTTGAAAAAAAAAAACCCACAGAATTTTCAAAGATAAATATTCACTAAAAATGTGAGATGGTACTGTTTTGTTGCGGTGGAAGTCAGAGGGCAAGCAACATTTTGGAGAGTAATTTTTAGAATATCAAGAGTAACAAACATGAGACACTTCACTGAAGAACAGGGATAATAAAGTGAGGAAGCTCAAAGATGCAGTGGATATGCTTACATCAATGTGCTGTGACTGACCTCATAGGGGTTACTTTTTTTATTTTTATTTTTTATTTTTTAAGTGGTAGTGATGGAGTGCAGACCATGTTCAATATTGAAGCTTGTGAAAATGTAAAATATTAAATTTTTAAATATTTATTTTTCAGTAAGAAATGTGATCAGTTTGAATAGCCTATATTAAGTACAAGAAATTTATGAATATGTAAGAAAACAGTAGATTAATGGACTTACCAGGAAATTTTTATGCATTGATTGCAGCAATATTACTAATCCTGAATCAACCTAACTGCACAGAACTGAATAAGTATTAGAGCTGTCCAATAAGTTTTGAAAAATGCACTATTCCATTAATTTTACCTTTTTTTGTTGAATAAATTATTTGACAAATAATGGTAAAATTCATCAAATAAATTATCTGATGAATGTATTTTTAAGTCATTGACTAGCTCTAATGAATATGCAGGCAGTTTCTTAATGAAAAGCATTACTCTACTGTTATCCTGCTTTCATCAGTCACTCACATGTCACTTTTTCGTAGTTTGCAACTGCAATCTGTATATTTTATTCATTTATCCATTCATTTATACAAGAAATGTTCAAAACAGTATGGTTAATCAATCACTGCGTTCTTAGAATATTTTTATTTTACAGTTGATTATTCATTACATTTGTTAAAAGGGGCCTGGATTTTCCAAGGACACTGCTCCCAAGAATTATTCCTGGCTTGTATGTTCCAAGTCAAGTGTACAAGAATGCTCTGAAAATTGCAGGGTTCATTTATAAGCCATTTTTATAGTTGTAAACACTACAATTACCAATTGTTTCAAGAAATTGGAACTTGAAGCCAAGCCAGACACCTTCAAAGTCTCTGAAAACACTCATTAGAGGAGTAAAACAAGGAACAGTGCACAGGAGCTACCTCCTCACTACACAGCACTAGGATGTTTGGATAAAAGCCACAGAGAGGATTATTTGGATGATGTTCAATTTTGGAAACGTTCCAGACTTAGAGAGCAAGCCTGTATTTTGTCATTACAGAGGTGATCTCAAAAAATGATACTGATAGATTTATACTGTCAAATGGCAAACTGAACACATGAATGTTACAACATTTCACATTTCTGAGCCCTGATTCCTCACAGAGATATGCGAATTTATTGTGGCAGTGGGTACAACAATCAAGGCTGCATGAATCTGTTGATGCTGTAAAGGTGCAAATCATGCTTTCATGGGTGACTTTGAATTTGCTGCACAAATCTCAGCCGAACAGATTTGGTGGGAGAAAGTTGTGGGAGACAGGTATATTAGAAGGGTTGGCTATAACTGCACCTGGAGTAGCAATGATTCTCTTCCAAAATTTCTGTTTTAATGGCTTGTAGACTTTCATAACTACAGTGTAAATTGTCCTTGGCCAACCCTTCCAAATGACATCGTGTCTACTGCCAGTTGGACAACTAATATATAGCTGTCCTTCACAGTGGAAGGACTCATGGTGTGTTCTTATTTTAAAAGATGAAGTTTCCAAAAATATTGGTGGTGTAGAATATAGGTCTGCTCTCACTCAATAAGCTATGATGCCAGAGGTAGGGAAAGCCAGGTTGAAGTCCTCCATAATGAGAAGGGGTTTATTGTTGACTGAAGTTACATAGCCATTGAAACTGCAGCTATGTTACCCTGGCAGTAAATAGTTATTTCTATTCTACACATTTCTTATTACAGGGAGATTATTATTGTAAGAGTGTATTACAATAGAAAAGAAAGTATTCTAGGGCTTCTTTTCATTCTATTTTTTTCTTTCTTCATACTTTTTATCTCTGGAGTTTATATTTGTCTTTGCCTCAATCAAACATGGGTTGTGGTGTGTGTGAATGTTTGTCCCTTAAACCTCGAGATAAACTCACTTTTCTATTAAAAAGTTTAAATACTTGTTATAAATTATTTCTCCATACTTGTATGCTTTGATCTAATCTACTGCATAGTTTTAGCTAAAATGCTTATGGTTCTAAAGATTACAAGTATTAGGAGGAAGAAATAAGTTGTAGAAATTATCTTCAGCTTGCAGCTTGCTTTATAAAGGTTTAAAATGTCCTTTCTTTGCTAACTCCATCTAAAGAGCTTCTGACCCACTCCTTTTCATGTACAGTCACCAATCTAATAATAATAATAATAATAATAATAATTTTTAGATGGGATCAATCAGGCCATTGCTTTGCATTTAGGACTTCTAATAGAATCTTAATATTAATAAGCAAACACCTTCAGAAGTAGTGTTTCTGCTTAGGCAATCAGAGGGCAACTTAATTTGTACTCCTGATAAACACTTGAGCTCCTCATACTTCATTATTACTGCAGATTTACAGCCCATGAGTGTGTTTGAAGCAATGTGCCCTGAGACAGATAACCCACTGATACAGGACTGGTTCTGTTCTTCATCATTTACATGCTGTCTCAAAGGCGTATTAGAGTATAATCCAAACCACAAATCTCCTGGGTCCCCACTCACAGAATTGGAAAACACCATTCGGGAACAAGGGCGTTTGTCCTGACAATGAGTTTAATGTTTTTTTGCTAAAAGCAGATTTGTAGTGAGTAGTTCTCCAGAGATTTTGTATCCACACTCTCCAGACTCTCTTGGACTACACGCAAATTCAATGCTATTAGTAAATGAATCTCAGGATTAAAGGTAAGCTTGAAGATGTCAGATTTTTCAGCTTTCAATATGAGGGTTGCAATGCCCTATCTGGTTATCCCAGAACAAAAATGACATTAATTTTTCAGAGCCCTTAATTAGTATTTTTTCCCCTTCTTTTTCTTTAATTGGCTGTGAGCAGAGTGGAAGTATTGGAAAAAAATCAGGAGCTGTAATTAAAAGGATTTCCTGAGTTTTAACTTTGTCATAGTGGTGCTTATGCAGTATACTCAACAGGAAGACTGGACAATGGAAACAGAATTACCTCCAAAAATGTGCCTTCCACAGAGAAGATATCTGACACCATCTTCTGCCTATTTTCATAAGGTTTTCCATATATTATTTAGATTATTACCTGCATAGAGTGTAGCTTCCTGTGGTCTTTGAAAACATTCCTCTTGCAGTTCTGTCTTCAGTTTGCTATCCATTAAAACAAGGTGTCCAAAACCTCAAAAAATCCTGAAGCAGCTAAAGCAGCTTGCTGAAAGCAGGTTTACTTTCCCCCTGATCTACGGGTGTGTGATTATGAAGAGACAATAATAAAGGTATGCGAATACTGTGAAAACAAGTTTGCACAAAATGCTTCTGTAACACAGAAAAAGTAGTTGAACAACCACAGGGTTCTTTGCTGTCTAGCTACAGTTCTTTTGTGTGGCTTTACTTATGCAAAGGAGTGAGAGAAAAAGAAGATACTGGCTGCTCTCCTCATCCATAGGAGAGCTTCACTGACATATAGGCCTGTATCAGATTCTATTACCTCCCCTTTTAATTTGCAGGGATTGCTGGAAGATCTGGGGTGCTCAAATAAGGGCTACAGGCCTCAGAGCCCATCTTGTAGGATTTACTTCTGCAGCCAGACAGACTTAAGAGCAAAGCCACTGCAGACCTGCTCTGCCTCTGCGATGTGTACCTGAGATTCCCATTAGGCTGGAGCGGAAAACAAGGTGACAGATACATACACTTGGGGCATTTTGTATGTTTTGATAATGTGGGTTTTTTTTGTGCTAACTGTGCAGCAATACATCATTGCACATAAATCTTCGCTTGAAAGTAGATGAGGAGGAGGAATGAGAGAAACAACAAAAAAATCCCAGCCCTGCTGCCTCCATGGAAGAAAGAGAGGAAAATAAAGAGGAAATAGGAAACTATAAACTTAAACCTAAGACTTGTAAGAATTTCCTAGTAAAGGATGATATCTCGCCATGATTTTGTTTTACCAGAGTAACCAGCTGGTATCAGGGCTATCTGAACCCAGAAGCACTGTGCCAAAGGAGGTCACTCTTTTGTCTCCAATTCTGCTGTGCTCATGCAGAGAATGAGATGGGGAGGCATCACCTAGAAGTTACATCTGCAGTACAAATTTGGGGTGGAATTTGACCAGAATGATATGTGATACTTTACTGAGCTTTGAAATAACTAATGTCTTGAAATAAGACTGTTCTACCACAAAGTTGTATGTGTTAGGCACTACCACTTTTTTCTTTTACAAATCCTCACATTATCACCAAATAGCATAAAAAGCAACCAAGGGTTATAGCTAACTTGACTACAGGTGTCCCAAGGCCTCACCTTCTCCTTCTGTTAGCTCCAGCTATTGTCAGGTCACTGACAGCACAGTCATATACAGCAATGCTCCATTACAGCTGGAATGGTTCCTTAAAATTTATAGCACTTAGAAACACTCCCAAGGCTCCAAAAATGTCTTGATTCAGAATTGGACATATAACATCTGCCAAATTTGCAGGTTTGAAACCACTTCCAATAAGAATTAAAAAGGCCCTCTTCACAGCTGAAATAGGGCTATCAATACTTGACTTGTCTGCTCATGTGAAATAGCAGGTTCTTTTCTCTGACGTCGCAATTTAGTTTAAAATAGCTTTGATGATGACAGGGTACATGCGAATGATAAAACCACAAAGATGACAGTCTAATCTTACAAAGATGACCGATCACTGATAAGAGATTAAGTCACACAACATTTGAAAAACCAGATTATCTGTCTGCTAGGTTACTGTCTGTGTACACCTCCTGCTGAGCCTTGCTGAGATGCCAGCAACATACAAAGATGCCTCTACATAAAAACCAGAAATGCTTCACAGAATTTCTCAAACCATTGGGATAAAAGAGAGTAAGAAAAAATGCCCTTTGATATTATATTGAGCCTTTTTGTTTTGGTAAAGCATTCATTTTTCAGACTAGTAAAGAATTTAGATGTAAAGCATATAAATAATTTAGAGGCACTATAAAAAGGACTAAATTAGTCAATTCTGCCTTATAATTAGCACTCACAGCTATGCTGGCAATGGGTGGGTGATTATTAAACACCTTTTATTATTGGTTTTATGTACTGCAATAAAAATTAAAATTATACTTACAAGAATTATTAGACATGCTGGTCCTATAAAACTCCATATAAAGTTATTCTTAGTACTGAGCCAACATCTGAAAATTAAACAGCAGAAAATACCTTGAAATGTGCTATTGTGATTATTGTCTCCTTATGTATGATGATTTGGATACAAAACTGGTGACTTACACTTCTGTGGTGCCATAGTACTTGTATCCCAGTGCAGCAGAAATTCCAACAACGACAGCTGGACTGACATAGCCAAAGACATAAAAATTCTTGTGCAAGAAACCCTTGTTGTAGATGACTCCCACAACTATAAGGTAGAGGTGAATGCCTTCAATGCACATCCATGCAAAAGCAGCTAGAAGAAAATAATGGAGTAATCCAGCAGTAATTGAACAGAAGAGCTAGAAATTGAATAGGAGAAAGCAAGAGTCATAATTCTATTAATATACCTTTGTCAATATATCATACTGGTACATGCACAGCAACCGAGTGACCCTAAATTGATGATTCAGCAACCCATTTGAAATGTTAGTTGACAAGAACTTGGCTTACATACGAGCACACTTGTTCATTAGTGTTTTCTGTAGCAAATTGTAAATTAAAGAGACTACATTCAACTTCTAAACTTAGTATACATCTTCCCAGAAAAACTGTAAAAATTATTTGGCAAGGTTTAACCTATAGTTATAGCTGAGCAGTCTATGTGCTTCCCTGATCTACATAAATTTCATTTTAAGATTTTGACAACAATGTAATTAGGCATCACAAGGAATTATATCTGAACTAACTTTTGTTATACAAAGTCTTTGCAAAATGGTATTTTTCAATCAATCAGTACTAGAGTGCTCCCTCAGGGGTAGCAGCTCGTATTTTTTCAAGTAATTTTAAATCCTGTTCAGGTACTTATAATAAGGGTATTTAGATATTTTATGCATCATTTTATTTCCTATAACTAATCAGAAATGCAAAAATCAATAGCTTAGTTTTCTGAAAAGCAGGAGGGAAAGGTCAAGACCTCACACACAGGAAGGAAAGCAGTCCTCCAGCCAACATCTCAGTATCTTAGATGTCAGCTTGGGATTGCAGCTCTGGCCTGGCTTTTAGGGAAAATTATCACCCTGACGGCCACTAACATGGCTTTGTACAGCATCCTAAGGGGTTTGAAAAGCAAATATGCTAAACACGAGATCACAGCCTCAGCAAATGTGATCAAATTTAAATGAAACCCATGGAGCAGTGTCAATGCACCAGCCCAGACAAAGACCCTGCTTCTTCAAATGACCATTTTGTGTTTCCTGTTACTGTACTGGGAAGTCAGGGTCAGTACTGTAGGTAGGAAATACAGGGAGTAGATGGAAGATCATATCTTATCCTGTATATTTACTTTGCAATACAAAATTAAGACACGAATGAAAACTACCCACCTTATTATTGTTCATATTAATCCCAATCAAAAAAATAAGTTCCGCCAGGAAAAGGCTGCAGCAGAGGTTTTTGTGAATTGTTGTTCTAGTGCTTTGAATTTCACTGAAGAACCAGAATGTAAAAATGCACATGGAGAGGCAAATCAACGAAATAATTATTCCAAGCTGAGTGATTCTTGTAAGAATGTTATAATTTGTAACACCCTGGGGGAAAATTATAATATAGTATTTAAAAGAGCAGCTTTGTACCTTCTCAAGAAAGACCTCATTCTACAATACAGCTCTTTTCTTCTTTTCTACAAAATATTAATCCAAACTGTTTGTAGAGTTTCACTGGAAATATACACTTTGGATAATCTAAAAAGTATTGGGTTTTTGCTAGACAGATATAATTCTAAGGGAAATTAGTAATAAACAGTATATATTCCTGCTTTTGCATTTTCTGATATTTCTTAACAAAACTTTTTATTAACATCAGTATCTCCTAATAAGATTTTCAAAATCAGATCATTTTAGTGAATGACAAATACACTGGCAGTAGGACATATATTAATATAACATGAACATTTTCTAATATAAAAGGACTTATCACAGCACTGACTTAGATAAGCAAAACTGAATTAACTGTCTTACTGAATTTACAACATGATGAAAACAAGACTCTGAAATAACAATCACTTCAAGCAAATGCTATTCCAGTTACCTAACATGAACATTCTCCAAAGAAACACAGGATATTTTAATACCGGATGTGAATATTTTCTTGTATAAGAATACAGTTTCTTTTGTTGCTTGCTATTTGCACAAAGAATCTCAGAAGTACATCAGCTAAAGGATAGTATTCAGCTGACCATAAAATGTATCTAAGCATTTTTTTCCTAAAGGACCAGAGATTATTCACCTCCCAGCTTTTCTTTTCAAAATAACTATATAAGTACCTGCAAAGGTTTTACATTTGAACTGAAGACTTAGGATGCTATTTAGCAACCAGGAAACAGCCTCTATCAGCATGAAATTCACAGTGTGAGGGAACTGTCTCAATACAGTATATTCATGCTAATATTCTGCTTGCTGTCAGTTCTGATACCTTATAAAGCTGCCTCCTGAGGCAGGACCTGAGCTGCTGCAGATCCCCACTGAGACCCTGGAAATCTATGGGTTTTCTTAATATAAGAAGAACATAAATTGAGTGGCCATTCTCCCAATTTTGTGTTGGTCGTGAGTGTCCATGTTTAATAGTCATAAACTACACATTGATTATGCTGTTGCAAAATCTCAGGAGAGAATTTAAACCCGATTTTCAGATGCCCAGGTTAGAAAAATGAGTGGCAAAGTTTTGTGAGAGAAAAATTCAAGGCCATATGGTTACTGACCACCAATGAATGGCAGATAAATCCCAGCACAGTCTTAAAGAGGGATTTAAAATGAAAAGCAATGCTCCAGAAATAAGCACAACAGACTGTATATTTGGAACAAGATACTTTGCTGCATCACTGCTCTGTAATACTGCAGAAAGGACATAAGGAAATTCAAACACATATGGGAGGAATTTTGTTTGCTCTGTGCACAATAAATGGAGTGTTTGCTGAACAAAACCAAGAGACAACCTAAAGGGAGGAAGTATGTAAGTTGCACTAAAATAAAAACATAAGGATTGAAAACATAATGAGAAAGTATCAGGTAAAACATTAAATTAAAATAGCACTTACAACAGAGCCACCTGAGGACATCAAAACAGCAAAATGAGTCAGATGATTACATTTGCATGAAATATGAGTAGAGTTGGAATGTGTCAGCTCACAGCCTTCTGTAGCCCAGTTGCCATTCATTGTGTCTGCTGAGTAGTTCCAAAATGCACATTTAATGTCTTTATCCACAGTCTGGAACAGAAACAAGATGTTTTACTGATGGCAAAAGGCAAGATATTTTCCATCTAGAGATCTTTCTTATGCTAGCCAGTGCAATTCATTAAAAATCGCTTGTTGCCATGGGAAGGTTGGGAAACAAAAAGCATGGCCTGTGAGGCCTATTCCAAGCAATTAAAACATGGCTGGGGATGGAAGCATTTCATCTACACAGCTAAACCCCCACCAAACATGTAGTCTAATCAGATTACTGAACCCGTCTGGCACTTTGCAAAGATGCTGGAATTTTCACCCACTGAAAACATTGTTATATATATACTTGCACCTGCTGAACATGGACAAGACTCCAAGGTTACATCCACATTGCTTGTCCTACTCATAACCTATTTCAAATGAGCAGTTCATTTTACAAAGCAGTAAGATAAAGCCAGGGTCATATCATACCTGTTATATCACCTTCTACACAACTGTGAGGAATAAGACACTTAGTATTATTTAGTACAGTTGGTGCTTACTAAACCTAGTCAAAGATAGGGTCCTCACTGTAACATAGGCTTTATAAATGTATGCAAATTTATATAAAGGTGATTTCTAGCTCAGAAGGCAAGTAACAAATTTAAAAGCCATGAAACCAAGTTTAGCAGCTTGTCCCGCTGCTCACCGCCCAACACAGTTGCTTTTTTTTAAGTTTCTGATAATTCTTTGTGCCATATAAGGTGATTCTTCATATATTAGTGAAGCCAGCAAAAATCTATATTTGCAGGAAATAAATGTCTCAGTTTTTAATAAATGTATTCAGAATTCAGAAATAGCAATGTTTCAAAACTATAGGTTCTGCTATTACTCTCTAAATATAGATTAACTTTTTGCATTAACTTTGGAATATTTTTCCCTTTTGTTAGTGTGCATGCTTAATCGTCTGACAAACTTTCAGGAAAAAAACCCATCTAAATACACAACAGTCAAGATCTGGTAATATTTTTGGATTCAGGCATCTAAATTGTATCTGTACTACAACCCAGGAAAGATGGCATCACTGCCTTTACTTTAGTCCCATAGCAATTTTCTGCTGTACCATATTTAGTATATTGCACTTAGGATGTCATATTTGATATTAATCTTATTAGAGTAATAAATGGGAACCTCACGCCAGCAAACAGCAGAATTATGTCTCAGTTTATCATATGGTTACATCATATAAAATGATTATCTAATGGTTTGTTTTATTTGAAACTGATAATAAAAAAAACCCTTACCTTGGCATACTTTAGGGTAAATGTTATTTTCTCAAGCTCATAGAGTGTAGGTGGATTTGAGCTAATTGCAACGGCTATGACTGATGAGCTTACTGTCTGTCTCTGTTCTGAAGGATCTTTTGAGGAGCGGTTTTTAGGCGATGAAAGCAAAGAACCAATATTGCTGTACCGCAGAAAGACAACTGCAACGGTTCCTATAAATCAAACAGAACTTGTTTAGTCGTTTGTGGGTTTTTTATAGAATTTTTTTGAAGACATTAAGGAAACAATAAACAATAGACATTATTACATTGCATTATTACATTGCTATTGCATAAAATATGCAAAACAGATGGAATCTTTGTGGAATACTTATAAAATTGTTTTAAAGACAATTAAATATGGCTTTATTTAAAACAATGTAACTGGCATTAGAAATAAAATTGTGTGTTTGCACTGGAAATACTAATTAGATATATGCATATATCTTTTTCCTGCTGCTGGTCTACAGCTAGTTACACATGTGATGTCAAGATTTATAAACTAAAATGTCTCAGATCTGAGATAAATACTGGACCTTTCTGAAATACCTGGCTTGTTTTGACTTCCATTACAGTGGACATGGAAGACAAGTAAGGAAAATGTATTTTAGGATGGAGAGCTGATCTTAAAAGATGCAATGACTTTCTCCTTGGTATCAAAATAAACCACATTTTTAGACACTGGAAGGTTGTGTGATACAGATTAGATGGAAGATGAAGATTTAAAAAATATTTTCTATGCTTATTGTTAGGTATTTAGTTCCAAAGCTGTTTAAACACATTTATTTGTTTTTAGTGGAGACAGTATTTGTAAACTCTTTCTATAGCACTCTGAGGTCCAAGACAAATCTGAGTCCTGCTGTTTTTGGTACTGAAGATTACATGTTCTTGCCCCAGTGAGCTACTTTCTAAATAGAAAATATGCACAAATTTTTGGAAGAGAATTAGCATAGAGAGTTGAAGGGCCAGTCCAAAATTATACAGCAAATCTATGGCTGATAAAAAGATAAAGCTCAGGTACCAATATCAGTGTGAAAACTCAATGGATACTCACTGGGCCATTGGAAATGTTAGAAATATCAGTCTTGGGACAATAAAGGGATAGAAGAAGTGGTGATAAAAATATCTTGTCTCCTTTGTAGTTAGCAGTGCTGAAGCTCAGTCTTAGTAAACTGCACATTTGATTATTTGCTAGTAGGAACAAGTCTATCCAAGGTGTTTATTAACCCACCTACACTCTATCCTTTGTTCCTTACCATTAGGATGAGATTCCTTTCTCTTCTTTGGAGAGATCTTTATGTAATCGCCCCCTGTATATACATGAGGGTGAATGTGTTTCATGTGGTGTGAATCAAAAGCAAAAACCTTGAGTGCTGTAAAAGAAGAAAAATGCAGCACAAATCACAGCTCCATTATGGTCTAATATAATTTACAGTTGGTTTAATAAAGGTACTATTGGATTGCATAATTACTGTGAATTTTAAGAATCTATCATTGAGCAAAATATTTCAAGAAAAATGCTGTTAGTATAACATGTTTGTTTAAATGTCTATGTTTAGTTATTTTCATGCATACATTTTACTCTTTCCATGAAAAATATAGTCACTTATTTACCTTGCCTTAAATTAGGTACTGAAAAAAACAATGTAGATTACTTTGGAAAGAGCTATTGCTTTATTAAAAATGCATTTCTGAAAGCGGCCACAAATCACAATTATAAAAAGCAAAGCTTAAAATTCTCTACTGAATACTAACATTTGATAAAAGCCAGTTTTTGAAAAGTATATATTTTATAGTTATCTATCCACACTACTAAATGCACATTGCACCATGAACTAATGATATGTCTTGTCAGAAGGCAAACAAACAAGCATCACCCCTCAGGACAAAAATTACATTAAAGGCCATTGAGCTCTTTACTTGCTTCATTACAGTGCTCAGTTTCAATCACCCAGGATGGGGAAAAAAAAAAAAGTCAATCAGGCCTTTGTCTTTTTTTAAGAAACAAAACAAAAAAACAACAAATAAATCTATAACTTGACTGATGGAGGAATATCACTAAGCTAGACCATCTGCATTGCTTATAGCACAGCACAGAAAAGTAATATGGGCTATTCAATAGACCAGCTGTCAGAAAATGTTTGTCAGGGCATAAGAAATATTTTTATTTGGCTGCAGATTTGAAAAGCTCATAGTTTAAGAGCCTGCACCATAAAAAGCAGTGGAGAAAGAGTGGTAATGTTGCAGGTCTTGTCCCATAATAGTTGTGTGTAGCACATATGCAACCAGTGGAAAATTTATTCATGCTCAAAAACAATAAAAAAATTATAGGGTTTGAGTCCAACTCTGAAATGAGCTCACATAGTTTACTATTTTAACACAAAACCAAGCCAAAAAATCATTCACTTTCAACATGGGAATTCATCCCCATTGTCTTAATCAGCTCCTTCTATCACCTTGGTGACAGATATATAGACTTCCACTGGAGCCTGCACCTGAATCCTCTTGTCTCAACCTTCAGGGTCTCAGCTCTGTGGCCATGAGTGTCTCTGCTTTCAAGCAAGGGAGGTGGGGAGGGTGGGGTGTGCTGGGGGTTGGAGGACATGGGGGCTGTACATGCAGCACGTGGCAATGCTCTGGATCTGCTGTAGACCCAGAGGTGCTTTGCACTCACGTGTCTGATTCTACAAAGTTTATGTCAAGGAACAAATCCCCACCTATGTTTTCATCACTCTGTCTAAACTACTTTCAGAAAGGTAAGGGTAGAATAGGTGATTTGACCTCCTCAGGACCACAGGAGGAATCTTAAAACAGCAAGCCAGTAAGAGGCACTGAAGGACCTTACTAAATCTAAAATAAGAAATCAGATCACATACAGTTTGGGAACATTGAGAAAAATAAAGAAGAGGGAGTGGCCATTGACAAAGGGGTCAGCAATTCTTTTTGGGATTTTCAAATGTGGATGGTGTTACCGTTATTCTGCTCCTAGTCAAGGAGTGATAAAATTATGATTACCACAGGAAAGTCAGCAGGTATTGGTAGGAAGACACCACCACACAAGGAGAAGGTAGGAGAGCAAAATGGTGCAGTTGAGACTAAATGATTATCCTCCTCCTGTAGAATTCCTCTTAAAATGAGAAATTTCTGTTGAGATAAAGCCACTCAAGATTGAAATCTCTAGGTAAAATCCTTATTCAAAGTTCATTTATAATACTTTCACTGAACCAAAAAGAGTAAAAAAATTTTGTATAGAGCAACTCTGAATTTCATCCACTGGTGTTTTTTGTGCATATAAGATGCATAGGATAAATGTGAGTGTGACCATACTGAGAGATTGAAAGAGAATCTGGAAATAACTTCCCATAGACTCTCAAATTTTTTCTGTTCTCCGGACTCAAATGTTCAGTCTTTGAAAATGATGAAATGTACCCTGAAAGTCAGGTGTTAGTTATGAAAATCATACAAATTAACACCTGTATCTTTCACATAATACTATCTCATATTTGTGCTAAAAATCCACATTTAAATTATACCTTAGATTAATTTTCTTTATCTTACCCATGTCAGTTGCATTAGCATCTAGCTGTGTTGTCTTTTTGAAGTTCTGTGACATGAGAAGTGTTGCTTGTTCTGCAGTGTGCAGCAGCTTAGTCAGGCTTTGCCTTTGGTTATCTACAGGAAGAGCTTCCCAGGCTGTGATTTTGTCTTTTTGTAAAAAATTGTTAACAGTGTTGACCAAAACCTGTAAATAAAAGCATATGTTTGAAATGAGTCAGATGCTCTCTGTAGAATAATAATAAAGCCCACAAATTCAAAGCTCAAGCCACTCACATTAATGGTGGTATTACGAAGTGCTTCATTGTCAGAGACAGAGTCACGCATGGTATTCCACGATGAATAAGACAGTGCTTCAACATATGAAACCACATCTATAGGTAAAAGTGGTCCAAAAGTATTTTTATTAATTTCTTGCAGCATCTCCAGAGGTGTTTTTAAATGACTAATCTGAAAAATGCCAGAATTCACATATTAATGAAAGAAGTAACGTCATACATCTACAGTTGAAAATAAACCTGATTTCTGTGAATTATCATAGTAGTTTTTAAGAAACTTGTGCATAAACCCACCACTGTTTAAATCAACAGATTGATCTATAAAATGTCGGTGTTACACACTTCTAGTATAATCCTAACAAATAATCAGGCTTAAAAAAACAGTCGTGTTATAATAACACTTTTTTTCCCCTTCTACAGCTCAGTTTTATTTATCCTGATGATCCAAAGTGAACTAGTAAATATTCTGCAAAAACAATTAATATCAGTGATATGATTATTCTGTTGACTCTTCTATTGGCTTTTAACTGAAGAGGTGGGAACAGATGTACAGAATTTGTATATTTTTAGGGGTTTTTTTTAAATGCAAATTATGAAGTGTGTAGTTGAGTGAACTGTACAGCCTATTTCACCACTGCTTCAGCTTATGAATGGCTAAAGGCACTTATATAAAGCAACTAGTCTGAAAGTATAGGCAAGAGAGGGTGAGCTGAAGATTAAGCCTGCAAGTTTCAGTCTCGTGGATGATTAAGAAAAGAATTTTTATTTCACAAAACTGAAATCTAATAAAAAAACTTCCCAGCATCTGATTTTGTATGATCTGCACTCTGCTGCTGAACAACTTTTATAGGGTTTGGTCTGTCTTTAACAGCAGCTGAGTAGAACTAGAACACAGGCTAAAAATGAGGCTAAAAATCTGACAGTTATTTACATGAAATTAAAATCTTTTTTACTTATTAAGTTTAGTTTCATTATGTATTTAAAAAAATCTCACTCTAAGATCCTATTGTGGCATTTACCATGTCTTTGCACCTAAGTGTGGTAAGCATGTATTATATTTCATACAATGTATTACATTGCAAGAATACATAGAAAACATGTTAACACAATTTATATATAACACTAGGTTGATAAAAGTCTTTAAATTAATATCTTTCTGAATCCAGTAAGTTCAGCAAACTGCTTAATATCAAATGCAAACATATACACTTGATTTCAATTTATTGATGCTTAGGCTTCATTTATCCTTTAAAAATAGATATAATATAGCTGTAGACTGGTCAGTAGTGCATTCATTAATGTATTTTTTAATTTGCTTCAGGAATTACTCTTTCTGGTGAAAAAAAAATTGAGTTCAGAGTCTTTGTTTCTATAAATTCTGTCTTGGTTTATGTGTTATGCTTTGAGGAGTAAATAGAACAGCATACCAAGACATTATGGCTCTCTCTTTTCTATTAAATCACTTGTTGACATTACTCTTGTAAGCTATCTTGCTGCCTTTCCTTCTGAACAAGCAAATAATTGAACATCAGTAAATGCAGCAGTGTGTAACTTCAGAAATTACAGAAACAGCTGAGTGATTACCACACTTCTGAATTTTTCATGCATCATGATACATTTTGCTGGAAGCAGAACACGCAGATTCCCAGCAAGTTATTATCATGATTTGAACATACAAACCAGTTCAAATAATTTGAAATTATTAAAAAGACTTCTGTAAACATGCTTAAGTTCAATTGTATGCTTCAAGCCTTTGTTATAAGCTGTTTAAGAAGTATTAGAATTGAAATAGCAGTTTCAAACAGAAACAATTAAAAGATTTGGAAATTAATCTATAAACCAATGCTACTTACTCTGGCTAAAGTTCTATTAATATGTTCAGTTATACAGTCTTTGAATAACTCACAATTGGCCTTTGGATTTTCTGTAGAAATAAAAGGAAACTAATTATACATTGCAGTTCAAGCCATATTCAATATATACTAACTGTAAAAGCTCTTGTCCAGATCATTCTCCAAACCACTAGCATTCTGAATTTATGCACATAAGACAGCACTCCATTCTCAAACTTCAATTACAAAGACTTTATCTTGGCTAAAGTTACAGCACTGGATTGGACTCTGAGCTGTTGTTTAACTCAGGGAGAGAATTTGGTCCCCTTCCATGGGATTTATATAGATGGAGTTAAAAGAAAGCCTAATTTAGAGAGAGGAATACAGATCTGATAACTATGAGGAGGTAACCATTATTTCCAATGGATTTCATTACACTGTTCAGCAAAAAATACATTTACAAAATTATTCTATTCTCAGAAATTGTAGATGCCACTGACTCTCCTCTTTTTCATGTCATGCTGATTAATCTAACTGAAGATAAATAGGCACTGGTGGGTTTCTCAGAAGATATATCCCTATAATAACACATAAACCTTTATGATATCATGTACCTTGGCAGGAAGTGCCATCATTTGGCTTAAACTGCAATTTTCCTGTGGATGGTTGATAACCTTCCTTACAGGAGCAGTTAAACCCTCCATCCACATTTTCACATTTTGCATGATCTCCACAGGCAACAGTTGCTACATTGCTGCACTCATCTACATCTGCAAATATCATGAAAAATTGAATTTTTTATTAAGTATTTACAGTCTAACACCTTGCTGCTTGGTTGATAATAGCCCTGCAAACTACAAACTGTTTCATAATAAAATTTCGTGTAATAAAAAAAGGCAAAAACTAAAAATGCGATCTTAATGACAAAAACCCTGGCAATTATAATACTTAGGGATTAGAAGGATAAATCATAATTGATCATGTTTTTATGCCACCAGTTTTATTACATATAATACTACATTGCTCATGTTTTAAAACCATATTAATTCTATCATAACAAAGTAGTTGGCATGATGCAAATCATCTGAAATCCATTTTTCAGAAATTAGACTAAACAGATTTTCTAAGCTTTATGATTCAGTTAGGAAAAGAGAAAAATCACTGCAGACTTTTAAGGTATATCTTTAAAAAGATGCTGCACAAGATCCCTTTGTCTATCTTATTACTTTAAGAATTAAACTCTGTACTCTTAACTGTACTTGGCATACTTTTTTTTTTTTTTTTTTTTTTTTTTTTAAATCCACATTTAAATTACATTTGCCTAAAATGTCTTGTGCTTCTAAATAGTTTGCCATTAGGTAGACAGGTTAATTAACTGAGTGGGGGACAGTCCAAGAGTAAAACCAATGAATTCCAGTAAGGGAATCCATGAATTGATCCATTCAGGAGAGTTGAGTACTAACTCTCTGGCTGGAATACAGATTATTTTGTGTTATTTGGTTGGCTGAGGGTAAGGATCAAATAACTCAATGGAGAAAGTAAACTGGGAACAAAACCAAATAATTCTGAAGAATGAAGTAATGGACTGTGAAGTGTGGTGCTGGAAAGGAGAAAAAAATGAACAGTTTTGGGACAGGTACATCTGATGAAAGGAGTTGAAAAATGAAGAAGTGATACATGAGCAGTTTTAAACTAACAGCCTGAGAACTGAGTTGAAGGAAAGTAAAGGTAGTGTGAGGAATGGATTAACCAGAGACGATGACAACCCAGGAACTGGTATGACACTTAATTTTGGAAAGAAATTGGTGAAAAAAGGAGAAGTGATTAATTGATCAATGGAGGAGAAGAGCTACTGGAATTGATAGGAAGCCTCTGCACAGCCAGATGGGTGTTAAGAACAGACAGAAAGCACATATAAGGTAGCTGGAAATGCGCTATTAGGATACAGGAACTAGTTTCACACTCTTCTTTTGATGCAAGAATCTTGGTGATTTTCAAAAAGGAGCAGAACAAAAAGGAGTGATAATGCATGTGAAAGAAGGATATTACTGAAAAACAGAAAAATGTACTGAATGTCTATGGACATATCTAAGGAATGCAAAAAAATACCTGAAGGATATGTAGGGGCCATTTCCTTATTTGGACAGCATTTTTGGTAACTTTGTAGAACACTCTTCACTAATCACTAATGGTGAGACCACTACCATAAATAATCAAATGAATCGAGTTTGTTGTAGTTTTTTGTTTGGTTTTGGTTGTTTGGTTTGGTTTTGGGGTTTTTTTTAAGTTTTTGTTTGATAGTTTTGTATAGAGGGCAACAATAAATGCATATAAACTTTTAACAATGGGTCTTCTGCTCATAATCCTGGAGCTCTTCCTGGGATTCAAGGTGATGGTTGAGATCCCACCTCACTTTTGTGTATCTATTTTTCTCAATTAACCATGGGCTGTGATTTGCACCTGATATGCTATGTTTTAAGCCTGAGGTTCAGAAGTTCCATGGAAAAGCCATTTGGACTCCTGCATGGACAGGAAGGAGATGTAGGGCTGGAACTGCCTTTGCCCTCCACAGCACAACCACCACTGCTCTGCAGGGAGACCCACCAAGGAAGTTATGTGTTTGAAGGGGTAGAATTTTAAAGTATGAGGTTCAATTATTATTATTTCCATTAGGGCAATAGTTTGTTTCATATGTAATGTCCTAAACTGAAAATGTTTCAATTTAAACAACTGAGTTTTGCATTATCCACATTTTTATGGTTTCTGTGACCTCAGCATTTATAATCATGGAGCTAACCACATTATATGCGAACAAATCAAGCAAAAGGGAAGGAAAAAAGGGTGATATATCTCATAGTTAAATGCTGTCATTTAAAGGCATAAGGCTAAAGTTCTTATTCCTGGCATTTAAATAACCTCTCACATCAGTAAATGGTAAAGCTCTGATTGAAACAAGTGGGTGCCTGTCAGTGCCTTGTTTTGTGACTCTGCCTATGACAGAGAAACTCTGAATGAATTGAAGTGGCAAGGGTGAAAATCATGACAATGCCAGTTTGTATAACAGGATGGTTTAGATGGTTTAGATGGCTTAGATGTTAGACTGGTTGTTAACCTAGGTAAAGGTTGGACTTGATGATCTCTATGGTCTTTTCCAACCTTGTTAATTCTGTGTGTGTAATTCTGTGTGTGTAACACACATCAACCTTATACCAAAGATTTCTTTGGCCTTGTCAGCTACAGAGGACACGTACATCTTTACAACACTTTCATCACGTAATACAGTGCTAAAACACCAACAATTGACAACAATCTCTGCTAAAACTTACAATAATTTATAAATAACTAAATATTTGAATGCTTTTCTGAATACTGTTACTAACTATCAGGTTACCATGTGATTTACTGATGCAAATGTTTCAGAATTATGATGATATTTTACTTTTCATAAACTTTTAGTTCGGTAAACCATTTGTTTGTCATTATTGGGCAGTCACAGAAATTATCTTTTTTTTTTTTTTTTGGCAATTATATCAGATATTAAGTGTAACGGAGATTTTAATGAGAAGTCAGGATTATCCAAAAAGCAGCAGAAACTCAAGCACCATGGCACATCTCTGGCAACAGGATGGCTATTTAAAGTCTGAGAGAGACACCCTGTTGAGTATATACAAATAGACTTTCTGCAGTTGAATTGTCCATATGGAATGAGTCCCTATCACGCCTACTTAATTTACTGTTTCAGGAAGAAAAAAACAACTCTGGGATGACAAAATTGAAAGGCAATATGCCTGATCTTGCACGGTACTAATCAGCTTCATATCCCTTTTAAATCAATGAGATTGTCAGGGGAAGCCAACAATGTGTGACAGTTACACGAATGCATCTTTTAAGATCCCGCTTTGAAATGCTGTGTGCAGTAGCTGTAGGCTTTTGTTTCTTTATATTTTGTACTTATGCTTTTTTAACTAAATATGAAATTGTTGGACCACAGCTTGTCATTGCTTTCAGCAGTCCTGTTTTAGTGGAGCTTTGGGGCAAGGATCTCAAACCGTCCTCCTTGATCTGCTGTGGGAGCAGGAGTGGGCTGCCAAGGCTTGCGTGAGCAGCCTTCACAGACAGCACTCCTGAGCAAAGGTTGAAGAACAGCAGCTTTTTAAACAGAAGACATTTGCCATAGCTCTGTAAAAAAGCCCTGGCCTTTCAGTAAATATTCAAAACAAATCCTGGAGCTGAACTTTGAAGCTTTTATAATAGCACCAATCAGAAAAATATTATCACCAACACCACTTAGGCTAGTGTGAAAATAGATTTATAACCTTTTATTTCTGTGCTTTGTCACTCCTCATTTACTGCAGCAGGCAAGGAAATTCCAATTAAATTAAAAGTACTGTGAACCGCTATTATGTTCAGTCTTGCCAATTACAGGATTGTACCTACATCACTTTGATTCTTCACCAGTCAGTCAAGACAGCTTGATGTCTACTTTCTATCTTCTGCTTATTAGTAGCTTGCAAGAGTTTGAAAAGTCCAATTGCAAAGGACTAGATGTTCCCTCCCTGTTTCTCCATACTGTGGAAGGTAGCAGCACTTACAAAGTAGAAATGAAAAAGGCTATGAATGGCACAGGTAATACAAAAGTTAGCAATGTGGCACAGATCCCATCCACTGTGCATCTCCCTTGTCACAGCAAAGGATGAGATGGAGAATGGGTGCCTTCCCAGTGCTCTTAGAATTACCTGAAGAAAACTAATAGGATGTTCTGGAATAGGCAGAGTGGTGTGGATGCCACTTTCATGTAACAGGTGGCCATTTTCACATTTTTACTCTGTTGGCTGGGGCAAAAAAAGTATTTTATCTGCAGCTGAACATTCAATAAAATGTGAAGTCTAAGGAAAAACATGGCTTTTACACAAATCAAAAAACAGATTTTAATAGCTCACTTTCCAGGACAGCAAAAAAATATCATCTTCAGAAATACCACATCTGCATTATTTTTTTCTTCTCCATTTCCTTTCTTCTCTTTTCCTCCCTTTCCCTTTCTACCCTCCAGTTCTTCCTCTAATTGTATGTTTCTTTGTCATCTTTTTATCAATTCTACCTGATAACATGGATGAACTACTGTTGATCCTCAAATCAAAACTCAACATTCTGGTTGGACCAGGGTGAATTGACACTTTTCAAAGTCATTGTCCCAAGCCATCTTTTGATCTACTACTTTGAGAGTTATAATCACTTTGTACTTAGAAACTTATTGTAGTTTACAAAGAGGGGAGGAACATGTGTATGTGAATTGGCTTTGAAATGGACTCACACACAGAGTGATGTAACACATTTGCACTACTGGAAAGTCCAGATAATTTTGATGGCATAAACAAATAGGCTGCATAATGGCATACTCTCCAAAATTCAATCACTGTATTTTTAGTTACTGCCATGTACATATATACCTATCTTAAAAACAAGATTTAAGTCTTTGCAGGATCTGAAAAGATATTGTGGCCCTATAAACTTGGGAAGGATGGATACCTGTTCTATGATTTGTACTAGATAACTTGTACTGTGTTTACAATGACAACTTTGGGTTTTGCTTCAGCTGTATGTAATACTCCCTGAATATGCAACTGTCAGCTGTTTGTGTGCAAGTCATAACTACTAACTGTAGCAGGTCCACTGGGTACAAAATATGCTATTATAACAGAAAAAGCAGAAAATTAATTGTTGATTAAAAGGTTGTCTTTAGGAGTCATGTCTTGTTTAAGCAATTGGTACACTTGTTCCATGAGAAAAGGTGTTTACAAGTAATCTTTTATCTTAGTGTGTGTTTGGAAGCTCGTGGCTCCTCCATATGGAATTTCAAAAAGAAAAAGTGCTAAACTAAACTCTAGTAGAGGATAAAAAAAGATCAAGCTGCCCAGTAAAAAAAAAGAGGCGGGGGNGGTAAAAAGTTAAAGTGACACAGAAACAGTCAGAGAAGTAAGTTTGAAGACAAACTTCTAAAATTGAGGAAATGTTAAAATGTAAAAATCAAAACCTGGACCAGAAATGGTGAGAATATTTACAGCTCAATGTGCTAACAGTCTTCATCCCAGCTAATTTAAGAACGATTCATAGGAGCTGGATAAAGCAGAGTACTTTTAGATGGATGTGAGCAATGGGCAAGAAAGGTCGATTAGATCACTTTCTGGCTTAATATGCAACCATTCTGCTGATATTAAGAGCTGTAAGAAGAGAGGTTGTCAGCACTCACAAGCTCACAGGAGACATATCTAGAATGAGACACAGTCAGCATAAAGGTGTAAAGGGCAATAGATTTATTTCTCATTTTCCCATTCCCTGAGGACTCTTGTAACATACAGAGAAAATTACCAGGAGTTTGAAAAAAGAGAAATAGTTACAGTTCTTCCATTCAAAGGAAATCCTAAAGGATTGCATAGTTGTTCAGAAATAACATTTTTCCAGAGAACTTTTCCTCCCCTGCAATCTTGAACATCGAACCGCTACAGAAACAGAGGCTGATGAATGGCACAGGAGGTAGGATAACTACTGATCTTGCTGATTGCTTTTGGTCAGTCTTGAAAAATTACCAAGAATATCCCAACCAAAGTTTCCAAACAAAAGATATTCGAAGTATAGTGGGTCAAACATATAGAGAATTTTGTTGGTCTAAAGTGATCTGAATGCAGACTATTTTGTCTCTACACTTTCTTTTAAGAATATGACTACTTGCTCACAGATTAATGAAACAATGGCATAAATGGGTGAATTGATTTCTGTGTTGCCTTAACTATATATTCATAGTCTAAAACTGTGACATATGTACTTAAATATGTTGCAAACAGAGTCAAGATGGAAGTGTTACTGAAAGCAATGGCAGCTGCTGTGTTGTCAGTGAGAAGTGTGGGCCTGAACTGGAATATTAAGTCTGTACCAGTGCAAATTATGGGAATTTTATACCCAGACTCCAAACTTCACAAATATGAAGGCACTTTGCTAGATTTCTATAATTAACAGAAGCAATAAGAGAAGAGTGACAATGTAAAGGTAGCTGGCAGACAGTAATAACTTACCTACACAGGAGGTTCCATCATTAGGTACAAAAATTTGTTGACCATTGCTGGATCTAAAACCAGGCATACACATGCAGAAATAACTTCCCACCGTGTTTGTGCAATTGGCATGTTCTCCACAAGGCTGAGTAGCATTTTCACACTCATTATCATCTGTCGAGACATAAATTATGGAGAAATATATTTGCATTTGATGACTGGAGAAAGTGGTATAGTATAAGCTTAATTTGGCTCTGGTATTTTATTCATATAAGGTTTGAATGCTGAGCTGGCACTCTTAGTGTTTGTCTATAGAATTTTCCCATTGCCAAGGATGTAATCAGGTGTTCAGCAGCACACTCTCTGCATGAATCAACAAATGAGAAAATCAGTAGGATACTGAAGTGAATGGTTTAATTGGATATACACTTGGAATGAAGGATGGAGACAAGTACATGTTCTGCCATGGATGTATTTGATAACATTTTTTCCTGCCCAAAAATCTACAGGTAGAAAGTCACTCTGAGGATGTACCTGGGAATTTAGAATCATAGAAAACAGAGCTCAGAAAGATATAAGGAACTCTCCCCCTTTATTCCCTAACACCAAATCAGAACCTCTATAGCTGAATACACATTTTTATAGCCTGTTTTTAAAGACCTTCCATGGTATTTCTCAGCAGTATCAGACAAAAAACCTACAAATTAATCCTACTGACTGACCTGAGTCTTCAAGTATATTATTTTTTCTTAATTATCTCAAAGATTTGAACAAAGAGATGAGAAAGATTCATGGCTTGATCCTTATCTCTCAGCAATTGCTGTGCAAGTCTTCATTTTTGTACCTGTTTCACAGGGCTAATCCCATGCCTCCAATGATACATGGAAAAGGAATGATATACATAAGTTTGAAGACTACGTCATTTCTGCAGAGCCTCAGCATGTGCTGTCATTGTGAGCATAAGGATCCAGTGAGCTTAATCAAAGATCAAATAAAATCATAAACTCATGCTTTGAACTGCATAGTTGGTCTGTGATGACTCCATAAAACCATTTCCTCTCCAGAATCTTCCAGGGTCCCTATTGTCTATTAAGTAATTTCAGTCCAAACTAGAGGAAAATTTCAAAAGCTTTCTTATCCAGGCACACTAATTTGATATCAAACTGAAAGAAATACCCACAGTAATAGTAATTCAATTCTTCCAATAGCCCATTTCTCTTACGGCACCCCAAAACTTTGAAACAAAGAAATCAATGAAACTCTCTCAAAGAAACTGACACTCTGTGTGGAATTCTCTATTTTCTATATTGTGAAAAAGGAAAAGAGTTAAAGATTTCCTGAAGGGTACTGGGATTTTTTTCCTGTTCTCAAGGAAGAGGTACTCATAACATGATGAATGACAAGAAAGAATTCTAACAGGGAGAGAAATAACAATTTATTGCAGAAGAGAAATGATTAAGGAGCATGACAGGGAGAAGGAATATGATTTCAGAAAAGACACTCAAGGATGAGTTTTAGAAAGGTGCTCCTGCTTTCTGATGGTCAGTGTTCTAATAAGATATTTAGAGAGATAAGGTGAAGATAAGTATAGTGTCATGTAAGCTAGGGCAGTGACAAGATAAAAGTACAGCAAGAGGCATAAAGCATTGAAATAATACATTTCTGTAATATAATTTAGTCGCAATGCCCAGCATAACTGTGGAACAGAATATTTTTTGAGATTTGAAGTCTGACATAATTTTCAGTGTGACTCAGTTGACTCAGACATGCAAATATCAATTCAGAACTGCAGTTTTCCTCAGGGGAATTTGGGTCAACAGTATCAAATGGATTATGTTCATTAAAACTAAAATTGAATGTAATTTAATGAGGAATCCAAATATAAAAGCACTTTGCCAACATGTGTCAACAATATTTATTCTACACCTTCAGTATTCGTGAGCATACAGCAGAGAATGCATATGATTTGGATCTTAAAGAATGCCTAAGTAAAACCAAATTAGCTTAAGTGGAATTATGATAGGGAGAAAAAGTCTAGTGTTGATCCAAGTTCAAAAGTAAAGCATGAGAATATGAAAAAATCTGTTTTGGCATGTGACATTGTAGAGACCAGGTCCCATACATTTTACAAACCTTGATAACAAGGTACAAGGTGTGTGTTTGTGTGACTCCTTTGCAACCCAAATTTGCTCCCAGACCCTAGCACTTCATGATAAAAAAGTGGACTACCTTATTGTAGCTGTCAAGCAAACTTGGTCTTGGGAGAGTATTACAGATTCTAGAAAACAATTTGCATTGACTTTGGAAAGGTCATGAGATAGCAGCCATGGAGGATGAGAAGTAGGACACTGATGATGGCAGGCCTTTATTCAAAGTAGAGGAATAACAGAGCTGAGAAGGCTGCATGCTACACGGAAGACTTTTTTTTTGGAATTTTTTCTTAGTATTTCAACCATAGTCCTCAATATCCAGCAATGTTACCTTTTTCAGGTGGTCCAAAGGATTTATAAGCAATATCAATTATCAATAAATTCTCTAAAATTATTGCTAAATAATTTCAATGGATTATTGGTGTTTTCCCTCAATATTTATAATATCTGTAAGGGGTTTAATTTTAATATTGACTATACTGCCTTACCAAGCTTGCTTATTGAGAAAGACTTTCAGATAAGTTGAGCAACTTTTTGAACGCTGAAGAACAGCAGCAACTTACATTGCAAACACAAGAATGAATAAGTAAGTAAATGAATGAGTAAGTTCATACGGAGGTTTCTTTTCAGTATTCCTGTGGTCTAACATAATACTGAGCAGACCATACTGGGGGATAATCTACTGGACTACATCTGCTTCCATTGAAATTAATGATATAAAAGTCACTGATGTCAGCAGGCTATGGAAAACTAAAGGGTTAATGAGAAAGGCAAGTGAAGAAGTTTCCAAGAAAAAAAAAAAGGAGTTTCATATACTCTCTATCTAAATGTGGGTTTTTTACACAAAATTAGTATACATAATCAAAAATGATTGAAAAAATATAATTGAGTTCTCTGTGTCAACAGCTTGAATTTCTTATTCAGACAACATTCTGAAGCCCAGGAGCTTAAAGTAATTTTCCAAATTTTACATGATTTATAATACTATTGAATTTGTGATTTAAAGGAAAAAACAGTGGGATTTATAGGGGGGAAAATGTTAAGGGGTTTCTTTGTTTTGTTATTTCTTTTTTTTTTTTTTTGACAAAATTTTCTGCCTAACAGAAAGGGTAACTAAAATGATAGCACTCATATAATCATCAGCTTTTTTGCTACCCAATTTAATTATGGCATGTGCATTCACTGCTGCACAGATACTCACTGGATACTGCAGGAAGTATCTCAAGAATACATATTCCTTTAAAGAGTTTTTTACCTTTCTTCAGCAGATGATGAAAAAATTGGAGAATTTAGAGAGAAGAGTGGCCAAATGACAAAGTTAATTATTTTGGCTAAATGGCAATGCTGTGTTCAAGTCTGTTTGACACAGGGCATTTCCAGAATAGCTGCACTGTCTTGAGAAATGCCAGTGGAGGCATGGGGAGCAGGTTGTTGGGACGGTGGATATGGTTGTGTTGGGGTTTTTTTGGTTAGTGTTTTTTTTGTTTGGTGGGGGACACTGGAATGTGCACGTGAATATTGGTAAGATGCTTGCGTGGTACAATCATAAAATAAAATCAATTTTCCATTCTTACTATAAAAATATAGCTAGTATGCATTTTACAGTACATAAATGTAATTGTGGTTAGATGGAATCAACTATCAGCTGCATGTAATCATACCTCTGCTAGTCTCTTGAAAATGTATTAAAGCTCCTCAAAAGAAAAAAATATGCAAGGCTAATACACTCATTTCAAACTCCATTTTGATTTGAGCTTATAATTCTATATTAAAACACTTATACAGTTGTGTTCAGTAATATGAAAACACCATTGGTTTAGAATTGAGTAGGCTTACTAAGAAACTTTGGCATTGATGGAATTCTTCCCAGTCACAGAGGGGGGGTCGTATAGGTTGGATCCAGTGTTTGAACAATCACTCCTTTACATCAGTCAACATTGCTTATTAAGTAAAATGGGAATAAATTTTGTTTAGCATTGATACAGTACTTTTTTTATAGAGAGCATTAAATTCTTTTAGACATTTTAGACATACCAATACAAAAAAGAAGAATGATTTGTGGATTTTAGGGGCCATAATGCAGTTGGAAGCTAGAGGAATATGATAAGATTTTAGAGGAAAAACTCCAAAAAACAACCAAACAGAAAATTTCCTTTGTTTTATTCCATATCCTTATCAAAGTGCAAGTTTTACTCTGTCATACATCATATTTTAATACTGTGTGGTTATAAAATTATGACCTACAATAGGAAAACACCAGGGCAGCTACAGCTACAAAATGACATAATTTGTTACTATTGTGACAAGCATGAGAAAATGCTTTGAGGTATCAATTTTAGACATAAGATTTTTGTAATGCTTTTTGCATATTTTACATGAAACATATTGTGAGGAAGTCTGATGGTAGTGGATTTATCAGAGATACGAAAGATTTTCATTGCATTGGGCACATCTCCATGATAGACTTTTTAAGATATGATGATATATAACATGAAGAGTCAGTTTTGGGGTGAAATGTGTCATATTGATTTAGAACCACACAGAAGTCTTTCTTTTTTTTCCTTATTATAAATTTCAAAGTAAATTGTTTCTCCCTTCACTTCAAGTAACAAACTAACAAGGTTGAAATCCCCAAAGTTAAACAGAATGATTTGTGCATTTTCAGTCCTCTCCAATCCATAAAAATTATATTATGGGCTCTCCGGCATTGAATGACACTGATCAGAAAGGATGATGGCCTTAATTAATTGGCAAGTTACCTGAAGAGAAAACTAGCAATGTTGAATTTGGAGTTGGGTCACTGGTGCTAGCCATTGGTGGTGAGATGGCCCATGGCTGCAGGATCTCATTTCCTGGGAGCTCAGTGCACGGGAAGCCTGTGCAAGAGCTGCACAGCCTGTGAGCTCAGCCCTTGACTACCTTGCTCCTTGTTCTTCCACAGAAGAGCTGAAATTCACAAAAATTTGATCAGATTTTGTATCAAAATCTGACAGTAAGAACATCTTCCAAAGCTTTCTACTGAGGCTTTGCTACAGGCAGAGCACTTGAGACTCTTGTTCTCTGCTTTTGCAGCAGTGGCCACAGTCCTGGCTTCCCACACAGGGCAATCTGCACTGTGGCCAGGATGCTCTATGGGCTCTGACCTGGATAATCAGCCAGGCAGCAACCTTCCCAGGGCAGCAGCAATCTATTTGGTGCAGGAAAAATCTTTGGACTCCTTGGCATTCCAGAGAAGGATTTTAATGAATGATGAGAGCCTGAATTTGATAACCTGAATTTTCCCAAAGCTATGCAGTAACAAACATCGGCCCAATGGTGTGTTTTTCATTAGTTTAATGAAGCTTGACGTTACTAAGTACTATAAGCATTGCTTATACTGCAATATATGCATATTCTGTTCAGTGCATTCCCTGCATGACATAAGGCGGGGCAATTAAAACATCAACAACTAATTTCGCCCTAATTCAAGCCTGTGGAAACCGAGGTTGGAGCCCTCTGGGGCACACTCATCTATCAAGATCAGCAGTGGCAGAACAGGGCTTGGGACCAGTATTGGACACAGTAGTCTGAAAAGCAGACAGCACTGGGTAGGAAGGAAATGCAGCTGGAGCGGCTGGGGAATACATTGATTCATTGCATCCGGCTGTTCTCTTCTGACAGTAGGCTCTGCTGCCAAAGCTGCTATGGAGCCCCTGGGGGAAACACAAACTACCCTTCCCTAGTGCAACCCTCGTGGGAGAACAGTGCTTGAAGTGCCTCACTTAACCCCTCAAAAGCAAGGAAATGAAAGGCTTCCTGTAAAACAAATTCCAGTGCTACTCACCCTGCTGTGCTTAGCTTGTCTGGAGGTCTCAGAACAGTGGGTGATCTTACATATATTACTTCTGTGCTGCAGAACTATGCATCTACAGCCATCAAAACCCGAGTTAAGAACAGTGATACCATTAACAACCTTGCCTTTCCTTTCTTGTGATTTGTTTCCATTAATAGCAATTTAACACAATTTGTTTATGATTCTCCAAAGATTCAGCATTCAAACTTGGTCTAAATCAGCATGAAAGAGTAGATGCTTAGAATAACCACTTCAGACTGTAGAACTGGGCTGGAAATCTCATTTAAATATGAATTGCTTTCATAATGGGTCTGATTCATCTTTTTTCTATAGTGGGGCAGGGAACCATGCAGTTGCTGCATAGATAATCTTGCCAGTGCAATCTCTGTCTTGCTAAGATTTCATAACTCCTCACCTCTTGCAAGAGTTTTTCACAATGTCTTCTCAGAATGTTTTTATAGCTTGTCAGAAGTTTTTAACTGGTTTAAACTTGGTGGCTCTGCAACTAGCTAGTCTCCAAAAAGTTCCTAGTAAACAAATATTTTCTCTCATAGTTTTCAAAGATTATTGTATGATATTGTATGTAGAGATGATTTTTGATGAGCAGAACTAAAGGGTCTCAAAAACCAAAGTTCTCTTAGTCCCAGTGTAAGGCACAGGGCAGAATAGTCTAAAAGAAGGAGGAAAGGAAAGCTTCCTACACATTAAAATCACACTCATGTTGACTTATAGAAAATGGACAAGTTTTGGAGAGATTAATATATTATCTAAGCTGTTTCTTTCATCTCTTGCTGGTATTTCCAGACATTATAAATTAAACATAAAAAACATTTATTATTGGATAAGTGTCAGTGATGAAATTGTCATTTGTTTAGCCACATAGAACAACCTGCCTTTTCAACTCTTGTGAAATATAAAAAAAAGAAAATCTATAATTTGTGATCACTCATATGTGAAGAATGGGGTTGTGGTGGGGGATAGATATATCATTGAAAGTACTAGTCCTTGACTGGAAACAAACCATTTACCCAGAGAAGCATCGGCAAGAATTTGAGAATAAAAAGGAACAAGGTACCCAAATTAATGAAATAGAAGGAAAGGGGAGAATAAATAACTGAAGTGGGGAATAAATACTGAGGAGCCCTGCCTCACCACTGCCTCCCCTTACCTTTAGAGATCAGGGGACTGCGTGCAGTGCAGAGAGCATCNGCACTGACCAACAAGGACTCAACGAGAAAGTCTCAGAGCTGTGCAGCTGCAAGGGGAGAGCAGCAGTGGGAGTGTCTAAAACACAAATTAGTAATTTACTACCTGGTTGACAATCCTTCCCTGGCAATGTCATGAGGGGAAGATCTGTGAGTGCTATGAAGATTCATTCCTTCTACTGCAGACAAAACTCAGAGCTGGTCAGGTATCCCCTGCTGATGTAGAGAGCAGGGTCTCAGGATACCTGTCAGGGTAAAGAGCATAGCTCACATTGCAGCTCAGGCACAAGAGATGAGGAGCTGCCACTCACTCTTCAGGATAACAGACCATGACTTCCTTGTACCCAGAGTGCTCCAGCCTCCCCTTCTGCCTTTCTCCCAAGAATATGGCATTAATTCACCAGATGTGCATCTGGCCTGATGAGCTGTTAAAATGCAAGGCTAAAGAAGGAGAGAGACCGTACTAGAGTAATGTCAGAGACAGAAAAATGGAAAAAACCTCCAACAGCTTGAAGATAGTCTGCTGGAATTCCAAAGACAGGCTCTGGAGGTGAGAAGTCATGAATGAATGAATGGATGAATTCTTCGGGAAACCAGCTAATAGATACTGAATAGGAGGGGATTAAAAAAATAAGCCCAGTTTTAGTTCCAATCATATACATCTCCCAGTTGTCTGTACTGTGAACTCAAACAACACAATGCTCCCATCTAACAGGATGTGAATGAGACGTCACTACTCAAATCTAAACATATTGGTCCCACGCAAGAGATTAGACAGAAGGAAAACAGCTTAGCAAACAGTTTGATTAAGAGGGAAGAAAAACTTCCAGGCAACACTTTCCCAAATTTCAAAACAAAAAAAGAAAGATATTTATTCAGAAAGCACAAACAGGAAATGCATCACCATATGACAGCTTATATATGAAACCCACTGTGGTGCCACCATGGTATGGGTAAACAAGATGAGAAGAAAGATGTAAGTGAGAGACAACATGGCTTGAATGAAGCAGAGGAACATTGAGCATTATCTGATGAGTTTTATCTAACTCACTACCTGCATGCAGCAAAAACTACATTAAGAAATGATGCTGTTCTATGTCACAATAAGGACTTATCATCCCTTACACAGAACTGTATTCTAGGGTCTTGAATGTCACGTGGCAACAGCAGCACTGTGCTCCCACTTTACCAGCTAGCCAGGGCTGGAAGCACCCAGATGCACCCATGTTGCTCTGGGAGCCCCTGCAAAGCACAGAGGGCAGTGTCAAATATTTAATGCCAGTGACACATGTGAGTCCATTGCACAGGTGGCACACAGTGACAGACACAAATGGGTAAGTACATGGAACTCTGTAATGATTCATAAAATAAATGCTCAGGCACAGAGCTAGTTGTTAAAGGTACATTTAATTGGAATTGATGGGAATCATTCACTGTCATTTCTTTGGGGTGGTTCATATTATACATTTGGGAGCCAGAAATAAGGGTCCAGTTGCTGAATTCCTCCCTAGAGTGGGCAGACAAGTGTGTTTGAACTAAAGGACAAGCTCAGGTTCATACCTAATTCTGAAGTAGGCATTCCCCTGCCTGACCTGCTCTATCACTCATTGTGGCAGGCTCTGAAACACCAGGCCTGTTTCTGCATTTACATCCAAGTGAACAGAATATGCTCATATTTGGCTTAAGTGTGTGAAAAATCTTTATCCATAAAAGGTTCTGACCTCAAACTCATGAATATCCAAAGAGTGGCTCCCATTAACCTACACCTTTGCTATTACAGAAGCAAAGGCACAAAACCTGCCATGAGTAGAAGTCAAGAATGAAAATCACATTGCTCTTCTTTTCCTTACCCCATACTGATCTAATCCTAAAGACCCACCCTGAACATCCTCGCAGACATCCTCTGTCAAGCTCATTACTTTAGGAATGTAATTGAGACATATCATTAGTTTCTTGGTTTGCCTCCTTCAAAAACATGGAATTAGCACAAGATGAAGTACAGCTGAATGGGAATATGCTGGATTGGTGCTGCTGACAGTGTGCAGGTGTCAATGTTTTTCTGAATGCTACCAGCAGAAGGATCTTAGAAGCTTCCCCATTATTAAATGACATAATTCCCAATTCAGCCTCCATTTTTGTTGCTAACTTGCTTGTTTTCACTGAAAATCATCCTTTAACTGAAAAGTAAAATAGCACATGTACAATCTGAATATTTTTGCTTAAAGGAAAATAAGAAGCACAGCAGTTTCCCACTGAGATAGATTTGCCAGCAGATAACTATGCCCCCTGCAGAACTGAATGGGAACCCAAATGGAAGTTCTGATTTGACACTGCAAATAGAACTGCATTTAAAAAACCTCAAACAATAAAAAAACGAACAAACAAAACTAGAAATCCAACCAAAACCAAAACAAGCTATAGACAGAAAATATCTGCATTGTAATGTCTTGCAGACTTTCCACTGCACTTTCCATTTATCAGCACCATGAATAAAAGTAGGTGTGTCAGGATGTGAGGGTGAAGTCTTGATTACATCAACTCTTTCTTCAGCTGCTAAAAGTAATGCATATTTATTTCTGCTGTGTACACATATCCTTCCAACGTTCCAGTAGCAATTGTTTAATAGCATTTATGAAAACAAGACTCAAAGTTTTTGAATTCTGAATACAGTTCTTGTTATTTCCAACACTAATTTCTCAAAACTATGTTTGCAGAACTTTCTAAAATACATAAACTCAGTATGACACATTTTTCTGCGTGTTAAATCAGTACCATATACAATCATCTTGTAGAGGACATAGTTCTCCAGTAGCTGCAAAGAAATTGTACATTACCATGCCTCCATCTGATCTACATCCAACAGATGTTAAATGCATCTAAAGAAAGACAGTATAACCGTATCAGGATATCTAAATCCCAACAGCTACTAGATGGATATCTCTCCCAGACAGTTACATGAGGATTATCATTCACGGGCAGTGATGTCTCTGGCTTCCTCAACAATGACCCGTTTAAGAGAAAGTGAAACACAAAGCTGCAAGTCAGGATGAACATGAATTCCTGCATCTCACATTTCCAGACTATCTTCCTGGTCCTAGGGGGATCAACTTTGTCAGTTTACCATTTTAGCAGTATTTTTGGAAGGAAAAAAAAGAACTCAACTCTACTAAAAAGGTTTGTGCTAAATCTTGATTTAAGAGCCTTGGGATGAAGTCTTTATTTGGGCAAGAAGGACAGATCCATACGTAGAAAGGACAAATGGGTTCATCAGCGCTCAGCTAGAAGTCACTCTGTGCTTTTGAATCTGCTAATTAAAAATAGGTGGCGCATTATGAAGTGTGACATTGTAAAATTTATTGAAGATAATGTCCCGCAACATATCTGAAACAGTATTAAAAATATTTCTTCCTTTTGAGATCTGTACTATGTTCCATTTTGGACTTAAAAAACAGAATACAATAAAAGATGTGGTAAAATTGCTTTGAGAGAAGTAATAGCTTGAGTAACATGGAAGGCCATAAAACAGTAACTATAGAAGCTGCCTTTTTCCATTGTGGAACAGTTTTTATTGATTTCTGGAACCATGGGCTAATTATGCTCTGAGTGGACAAAGTACCTTAAGGAATCTAGTCTGGGCATCAGAAATATAGAGTTCACTATATACTTTTGTCAAACCCAAGTTACAGTGCTAAAGACAGGAGTAAGCTTGATGAAATTTGATTGCCATACTCTTCAGGAGTTTAGATGAGGTGACCTAATGCTGCTCTATGAGACGTGTGGACTTATATTGCTCTAGGCTAATATTAAGGTTAGGTCATTAAAAGAAGTTAGCACACTAGTAAATAACTGATTTATTTATTCTATTTTTAAAACCAATATTGTTTCATTCTTGTCAAAAATTACATGTAAACTACTCATCTTCTGCAGTGGCCCACATAGCTTTCATGTTGCTTGTTGAAAGCTTTTTATATTAGTCCTATTTGTAAGTTATCCCATTTAAATGTTCTGGAATTCAATAGTTTCACTTCTGGATAGTAGACTAAATCACTAAAAGGAAACAATTTCAACTTATAACTGACAAATGCCATTCATTACTGGAAAACATCCCATCTCCAAACCTGAAGACATCAAATATGGTCTGGCAAGGAGGAGACAATTAGACTGAGGAATTCTACCCAGAGGGAAAACATGCCAGCATCACTTCAGCTAGACTAATGGCTACAACAATAACCACTGAAGTATTTCCAGCTACTGTCAGTGCTGCAAGTATTTAATTCTATGGTGAAAATGTCTTAACTACTGACAGTGATATTCTCAGAGACTGAAGCTAGTGGATCATTTCTGGAAAAAAACCCAAAACAAACTAAACCCCCAAACTCACTATAAAAGCATACAGGGTTTGATGTCAAGTACCTCCCCTCGTTTGTTTTTTTTCCGCTTCTAATGTGAATTAAAACTAAATGTAATGATGCAAGTGGAACTGGAGGTTATAAAATTCAGGAAAATTTAGGTCTATGCTACTGCTTGACTCAGGTAAAGAGTTGCAGATTTCTGGATGATTATAATAATTTCCCCATACAATAGCCAAATATCATCTTAGTGGAATTTGTTACTTTGAAAAGCATTTAGCCTTCCTCATTTCTGTAGCAACCTCTTCCAAAAACCAGACTGCTCATAAGGTGAGGTTTCCTCTTTCATCTCTCCCTCCTGAAACCTACAGCTTTGAAGTGATGGGACCCATGGTCTCCTCATGCCGAGTAGTCTTGAGGGCTCTTTCTGGACCTTAATTTCTAAGACATACAAACTAGAAAACTTTAGCTTCATGTCAAATGACAGAACGACTTAACCCACTTAGGTTCCTCAATGAATTTTGAATGTGAGGGGAGTACCTAACATCCTAAATCAGTCTAAGGTGACTTTTTACTTACTGAATACACTAAATGCACTGAACTCTGCTCTTCAACAGTCGCTACATCCAAGGTTGAAATATTATTTTTATTCAAAATCACTGTTGTCTACATAAATTTGTCATTTTCTAGTGAATGTTTTTATTCTTAGATAGAGGGGCTAAGGACTTTATTATCCTAAAGATACAAAACACGCTCAGTAGGCAAAAATATAAAAGTTCCATTAAAAACAAATCTAGAGTTTGGACAGAAGTAACACTTAAAAAGGGAATAATGTTGAAATGTGGCACAAGTCAGGAGTTTGTCTACCATAATAAAACCTGCCACATAAAGTGTTATTATGTGCATTTTATGCCTAAGTACTGACAGGTGGGAGGGCGCAGAAATGTTGTGCATTTTTCAGGAACTGGAGATATGCCTGCATGTCACAGCAGAGGACTGCATGGAGCTCAAAGGCAGGTCGTACCACAGGCAGTGATGCTACAGTAGTGCTGTTCTCTAGCCAGGCTAATTAGTGCTTTAAATACAGGCTCTATTAGCCTGGCCATCACAGCTGCTGGAGAGCCACACTGCTTACTATTGCTTGACATGGTTTACCCAGTACTGCTTCGTGTCAGCACAGAAGACACTTGGAGACAAAACACAGAGAAAACATTGCTGCCACTGATTAAAGTGAGTAGTATAATTTACACGTGAAGATGAGAGAAGCCATAGAAGAGGAAGATGGTTATAAGGTATTGAATAAAGGCATGCAGATTTCCACAAATTGCCATGCTGAGGATCTGTCAGAGAGGGAGGCACTGCAGAAACTTCCACTGATATTGCCTGCTAAGTATTACTCAGCTGCAAAGGTCTCAATTGGATATGCAAAAACTTACTTCCCAAGAAAATCACTCAAAAATACAAAAAGTAGCTTCCCTTCATTTAATGAAATAAACCTCTCAAATTCAGTGACTAAGTTCAAGAAAACATAATCAAGATAAATATTTGGATTATCAAATAGAATGAACTTGTAGAAGCATTGGGTAGATTTCTATGGTATGTTAAGGATTCCTGAAAATTAAAAATGTGGAGAAGTGCTGCAAGCTGCAGTAAAGAAGGTTACTTTGTTTTTAATCCAGGAAAGCTCTTACATCATGTATCAAATGTTTTGTTCATCAAAAGAAGTCATTGTCTTTTGTTCTCTGTACCCATCTCTGAATGTACCAGCACAGGCAGTTCTATAGGATATCCCCAGTTCTGCTCCAAAAGCCCAAGCTCAAAGTACTGAAATATCTTAGTTTCAGTTTGTTGGGAAAGATTCTCTGTGCTTGGATTTGTTGGAAACTTCATGTTATATTAAGCATTTAAAATTTAATTTGGTTGGAGTAGATTTACATCTCAAATCTAAACTCAGACTATGGACACAGAAAGTTAATGTTTAAAAAGACATTTATTTTCAAATGGTCAAACTGTTAAATATTAAAATAATGAATTAGAGCTCAAATTCTTACTCCAGCTGCCTTGGTTCTAAATCAGGCACTGTAAAGTTAACCTCCAGGACCTCCTCCAGAGACCCACTAAAAGATCTGGGACAGGGAACAGCTGGAACCGGGAAAAAGGGCATGCTGGGGATGGGACAGCATGCAATGCTTTGAGAAGGCTGATATTTTACATTGGGCTGACTATTGTTCAGAGGAGTGTTTTACCAGTCCTCAAATCTACCTAGGAATTTAAGTAGAAAAAGGGCATGCCTTTCCTATTAACTGATGACATCCATATTATATCTGTTAGAGGCAAGTGGCAGAGTCATCCTGTGAGTTAAGGCTCAGGAAAGAGGGAAAAAAATTTTCTAAGCAGCCTGCACTTTTAGGCTATTAAACTGCAAGATAATGATGGGTTTCTTGAGGAGCGATGGATTTCTTTAGAACTTCATTTGGTGCCTGTTTTAGCCAAAGGCTGCTTTGCTGCGATATTTTATGTTTAAACATATCCTACTATGACAAGCCACTGAAGTCTTTAAAGTCTTCTCATCTTTATTGCAGACAGTACTTTGATCTTAATGCCAGAAAGGGTCAACATAAGAACTTCAGAATTAGACTTGTTTACATCCAACATAAAATACAAATAAATGAATGTGGCAAGGACATCCCAGGAAGATTAAATAAGGCCATGTTTTCCTAGTTGCACTCAAAATGTTTCTGGTTCTGCCAACCATTTTTGCAAGCAATGTCATCATCAAATCCAATGAAATTCACTTATTGAAGCACTTTCTCCCTCAAATTGAAACTTGGCGTAGCAACAAAGAACATCCAAATATCCTCAGCTTCCTTATCTATACAATGGGCAGGGACGACAGCCATTTTACTAGCTGAAATATTGTTATCCCCATCAGATAAAATAGTGTGTTTTGTTGCTTTGATGTTTTCTGTCACCAGAGCAAAGCTGTTGTTTTCAATTGCGTGTTTAGACAATGGCTGTGGTAGCAGCTTATGTTCCCCAACACTATCCCTGCCTATAAACATCTTACAGAGCAAGTAATGGGGTGTACTGATTGCACTTTATCAGGAAGAAATGGGAAGGGCAAACAAAGTTTCTGCTGCAGTTATTTCTAGTCAAGACAAAATTGTGGAATCATCTCTTGTTTAATATTTTTCCTTTAGGAAAATATTACCAGAGTGAATTCCCTCTGAAAGTAGCCAGCTAAGAAGCCACCCAAAAATGATTTCAGCCATTCCTGTTCTTTTGTCTCCACATACAGTATTATTAATCCACAGAATATTTAGTGAATTTAAATAACATTTGGGATAACTGCTTATATTTAATGATTCTCCACAATAACAATTATTATAGCACTCAGAAATATGTATCTTCCTTCCACATGTTTGGTTAGATCATGCAGACTTTGAAGGCTAACAAAAAATCTGTCATGCAGAGCAATATGCAAACCCATTTAATTTTCTATTTAAATTCTTCCTGACAGAGTGGACTTTTCTTGAATTTCAAAATAGCAAGCCTGTTAACCAAACTGTGAAGGTGGAAAAGTCCGCTTGTCGACACCAGGCTTATCTCGCTGTGCTATCACTTGGACAATAATTATATGAAGTGCTGTAGACATAATTTAATAATTCAACATTTGCCAACTGCTACTCAAGACAGGATAGTGCTCTGGACTCTCCAATGGACTGCATGACAAATACAGTCCACATCTTTTATGGTGCTAGCACACTGCTTTCTGCCAAGGAATGGTGTGGGGATGATAACGGGAACAGCACAATTAGAAGCCATCAGCCCAATATGAAATCTCATCTTTGGTGGCTGCTCAGCAAGGGTTTGCCCCTGATAACAAAGAGCAAAGCAAGCAAGAGTAAACTGTTCTGGCAAATACTGGCATCTCTGTTGACTTTTACAATTCTACGCATGCGATATGCCTCTAGAGAGTCAAGGTATTTGCATTGATGCTGAATCTAACAGCCTTGACATAATGACACCTCTCCCTGCTGTGCCTCCCCCTCCCTGACCCCTAGCTCCCAAGTAATTCCCAGATACAGACAGTATATTCCTTTCTTTACACAACAGTTTCTTTTGCTTGATTTTCCATGTCCATCCATGCTCCTGAAGCCACGTCCACAACTGGAGCTAGTTGAACCCTTGAATGTGTGACCTTGAGAGACTTGCAGATTTCATTTTCATTTATTGACTTTCCTATAGACTGTGGATGGAAGCCTGTAGAATCGCTTAGCCTGCCTTTGTCTCAGCTCTCCATCTACAAAATCCTTTCGTTTACCTTGTTTGTTTTGATTTAAGCAAAACAGGCTCAAACCCCTAAAGGTCACATTTGCTTTGATAGCAATATGAACTTGTTTGGCACCTTGATCTTGTTTGGGTAAGCTTAAACCACATAATGAATCTTAAGAAATGAAACAAACGGAAACTTCCTTTCAAACACTGCTCTCCAGAATGTTTTCACTTTGAGCAAAGGGTGGTGTAAGATTAAGTTGCACAGTTAGAAGGGTACTTTATTTCCCCATTAAAAAGCAGAATTAAAAAGGAAATTCTTTTGTGGATTCAAATGGTTGTGAGATTTAACCTTGAATGCCCTTTTGATATTGCAGAGAAGTTACACATTGCTCATACTTGTCTCTAAGCCCTGTACTGTTTCCCTTGTTGAGCATTGGGGATGATCTAGAGACACAGAGGGGAGGTTCTCCAGCCAAGTGAAGGGATGCCCTCCTTGCAGTAACCTTCTCAAGCAAATTAAACCCTTTCCTAAAGCAAAGTTTCTTCTCCTATGGAAAAATTTTTCAACTGTAGCATTTAAGGTAAAAATTTCAGACAAAAAGAGGGTTGTAATAGTGTATTTTTAGTAGAATTGGTTGTTATTTTTAAGTATCTCTGGGCCATAGTGGTCAGTCTTTAGAAATGCCCTCCAGTAAATGAAATGAATACTTTTAGAATATTCAGAATTTTTTTTACTTAAAGCTTTAACTCCTGCAGTCACATTAACAACTCTAAACCAAACCAAACCCAAAGTATCAGACTCCTAGCAAGAGAAAACATTTATTTTGAATTAAACAAATAACATATTTTCATGCTTCCACTTTCTCAGTTTGCAGGGTACCTGAACACATGAGATCTGATTCACAGATAAATAATTTGGCAAAAAAGCTTCTGCAAATCTAGTGGTTCTACCACTTCTCTCATTATATTCTTTGATTTTCCAATTTTGTAGACACACTGTGGGAATACTATTTATTAGGTCTCTTGAAAATTAATAAAATATTAAGGATTAATTCATTATACCTCCTCATTTTTTTGGATGCATTTCTGAAAACCTCCTCACAAGAATTTGACAGATGATAAACTAACAATAAAGAAAACAGAGACCAGCAAACAGTCAAGGGAAAATCAAGGGCAGAGAATTACTCATTTCAGTTTCTGCCCATATTTCTTCAAACAACAGCTCCTGACATGCTTCAGACTTTCAGGTCTGACTAACACCTACTGACAGACTTAGCTCATGCCTGTCTACCTGTTTCCCAGAGAAAATAACTGTGTAAGGATCCCACCTTGCTGTGTGCATTTAAACACACAGCAGTACTTACCCCTCCTGCTTTTTTTCCTTCTTCTTCTGCTGCTGCTCAATGCCATGGTGTCTGCCTATACCCTGAAACAGACTGTCAGTGGAAATCTCAGTGCTGTTTCCACTTCTCTTTTAATAGCTAGTTCAAGAAAGGCGTAGTAGATTGGCATCTGGAGTACTGGGGCCCATGAAACTACTCAGCTGCAATGGAAATCTTGTGTGTGGCAGGTGTGACGAGTTCTGAGAAAAAAACAAAACTCAGAAACTTCCACAAATGAACTGCAACTGCTAGAATCACAGCCCTGTGAAGAAAGGGGCTCTTCAATGAACAGAGTGCTCCTTGGCCATTTATAAAGGATTATACAATTATCTAATAATGAAACCTTTAGATAATGAAATATTTCTGAAAAGTGGAGAGGGGAAAAATGTCAACAAGGACTTTGCTTGAGCAGATGTAAAACTGACACATCTGCCTCCCTCGACACTATAAAATTGGCTCTTTCAATATGTTTCATTTGTTCCTCTGCCAATTGCTGATCTCTTGTCAATTTACTCTAAAACTTGGAAGAAAATTAAATGGTTTGATGAAATACTGCTTTCTGTATTTTATCTTTGAAATGCAAAATATGTATTTCAATGATCTTAGAAATGTTTCGCATCTTTGAAATCTTTGCAATTGTAAGAAGTTGGACTTGATGTCTATCTGGAACAAAAGACCATAACTCCATCTAACTAAATTAAACTAGGCAGTTTATCACAGCTGGTGATCTTATCCCTAGCTTTTCCACATATTAACACAGAACATATCATATACTTATTTAGAAATATGCAGTGTGAATGGTGATGACTGCCTATACATCTTAGACATGCTTGAAAATACCTATACTAGATGATTGCCTAAAAATGCTTCCTAATAGCCTTAAATACTCAAAATGAAATGACAGAACTGTCACCACAGCAAATCACATAGGGAAAGAAAAATGATGCCAGCATTAACTGCATCAGCCACCTGCACCACAAAGGTTATTAAAATTATGGAAACAGTATATTGACTACTCCATACATGAAGGCTAGAACCCCTGGCAGGTCCAATATTCCATACTACTAGTTGTAACTTATATACCCGTAATTTATACTATACTGTAATTTATACAACCCTTCTCAGAACGCTGGCTGGAGAAGACCAGCTACTGGCTGGGGCACTCTAATTCCTTGCTCTGCGGCTACTTCTTTACTCACAACTTGACAAAAATATTTTGGCACCAAAAGCACTTTGACAAACACCTGTTTTGTCCTCCTTGATATGCTTGGGACTATATTGACCCTTCCAGAAATAAGCAGATCAATCTTTATTTTTAGTAATATCTCAATTCCCCTGGCAACTCTTTGCCAAAGGGTTGGGGTCCTATAAACACCTATGGGAACCTGTGCTATGATCCATGCAGCTACAATCACTTTTATGCAAACACAGGAAGAAGAAAAGGAGATAAACAAGGAGTTAGTGGCAACATTAGCAGTGTTTTAGCATGCAGGAGTTTAGAGGCAATCCTAAACAAACCTGCTCTCCCCTGATCTTGAAAAAATCCCTAATCATCCAGTGCAGGCAGTGCCTAAGCAGAACTGCACCCCATCCCTCCTACTGAAAATACTTCAGTTAGCAAAGGCAATTCAATCACCCTGAGCCCATGAGCGCATCTCTCCAGCTGGGCAGGCAATGTCTCATGCAGTAATCTTGATTTCAGGTTCCTGCCCTAGGGATGCTTAATGTATTTTATCCAAGAATTGTTTAAAGTAAAATAATCTGTCATATAAATGAATGGAAAAATGCTCATTTTAGGAGCCACTGCCACTATGGCTGACCAATATAGATGAAAGTGCTTACATTTAGGCATTTTTGACTGAAAACAATGGCTTCCCTCTCTTTATGCTAAGTTTACTCATCTGTAAAGCAGACAGATTACAGTTTACCTAACTCAGAGAAATGAGATAATACAACTTTGGCAAAAAAAGGCTCCATCACATTGCTTTACTAGACATAAAAAGGTAATATGAATATATGATTTTAAATCAACATTAAGAGAGTGTAGACGCCAGGACATTTCTGATATTGCTTTGGTTGGATAATGCAATTCATTTTCAAACAGATTCCTTGAAGTGCTTGAAATTCCACAGAACCAGCCTGTGTTACAAGATGTACATAGCTAATCTGCTGAGAAAAGAAATCATAAACAACACTTTATCCTGCATTATTTTATTCATGAGGGCATTACTCCAATTGGTACAATCTTGAAGTATGGATTGGATCTTGGGATCAAATAGCCATTCCAACATACCCCAAGTTAGTGTTCTTTAAGCATTCTTTAATTCCAGAGGAAGAAGGTGATACAGTCTTCCAGGCTGTCATATCTGGTTTAAAACTACCTTATATTGTCTTCTCTTTCTTCTTTCGTTTTTGTATATCTACACTATTACCCATTCATTCCTAAGTGAATAGATTGAGCAGAGTATTAACTGCTATAGCAGTTAGTTTCCAGAGTGGAAATAACAGCATCTGCCTCTGTTGTCCCAGCACAGGAAGTACGACTTTCAGGAGCTCTCAAAGCAGGCACCTAGCACTGCCAAAACCAGGAATCTCTTGAACAAATTCATGTTACTTCTTTTTTCCCAAAGCTGGACTGAAATTTTTGTAATATGTACACAGTGTCCCCACATTCCTTACAAATCAGCCACCACATATTTTCAGTAGCATTGTTTTCACAGGATAATCCTTGGTGATGTACAAAATGAAACCTGTTATCTTGTTGATGAATTTTTTTTAAAGTCCAAGGATAAGCATGGGTAAGCGACACAAAGAAGACAGTGAAGACTTGCAAGCAATGACAAGAGTTGACAGGAAGGAAAACTAGTTTCTTTAGAAGTGGCTTCTTAGAAGTCATCTCCCAATATAATTTAGCTGTGTGTCTGAAGTGTGTATGAAACCACACTCGTGCAGTATATATAAATTAGTACCAAAGCTTCATTAGACACCATCCCTAGAAATTATTTAAGAGAGGTAGATCCCAAGGTCATGCAGACATTGGCCAGACCTTGCTAGATTGGATGCTGAGAGCCGTCTCCTATGACAATCCTGGACACTAAGCCACTGCTAAATGTCTGTCTTGACACAGATTTATTTTGTATGTGGTTGCAACTGAACCATGTCACATATTTGGCAGGAAATGTAATCCCTTCACAAGGAGGATTTGATCCTTAGTATGATCTTGCTGTTCTCAGGCAAGAATAGCTCTTGGTAAAGCTAGTGCAAGGTCTGCCCATGTATTTCTGTTTTGAGTGAGAGACAAGCCCCAAACATGGTGTTATGAGAGTAAAAGCTCCTGTCCCCATTAATCCACATGGCCCAGATGGTATGAGAAGAGATGGGGTACAGATATAAACTGCACAGTGCACACACACGATGCCTACATCTGAACGTATGTAGAGAAACTGGATTATTTTCTGAATTGTTTTCCAAAACCTCAAGTAGCACGTAATGCAAACAGCACCACAAGAATTACCATGAAAAAGAACAAGGCAGGGCTCTTGGTTTGAACAGCACCAGACAAAACCATGCACGAAAGCTTAGAGATCCTCTCCTAGAGCTGACAGCTCCAGAATTCCCCCCCCTGTCAAACTGACTCCCAGTTTTGGGATTCTTTCTGACTTTCCCTGCTCCTTTCTTCTATTCAGACCACCAAGGCAGTCCTCCTCCCTTTGCTATCAGCCATGCTATGCATTTATGTCCCTTCCTTCTGGCTGTATCTCCTCCATTGTAGTTAGTCCCATCTCTCTATGTTTCCTCATTTTCTGGTGGCACTCCTCACATGAGATGTCCCATTGCTGAAGTGTATGCATTGAGATTTGCTACTCCCTTTGCCTTAAAACCTTACATGTGAATTTCATTGATTGCTGAAAAGACAGTATCTCTGGGCTGTAGTACAGCCTTTGATATAATGGCTCACAAAATCTTATTAGAAAAATAATTTATAATGTCTTGGATAAGAGCGCTGTCATGTGGATTAAAACCAGCTGAAGGAATGTAAACAAGGGATGATGGGTCATGACAAACATCATTGCACTGAGCTGTCAAAACTTAACCAGCTGGATATCCCCAGGAGTTGGTATTAAGCCCAGTTTTATTTTACATATTTATTAATGCTCCAGAAAAAGATATGAACATTCTGAGAATTAAATTAATGGATGATACTAAATTACTAGATGTTAACACCAATGAAGACAGAGATATTATACAGGCAGAGAGGATGGGAATGAGAAGAGTTAGTGACTGGATTTACCAGTACAAATACATCAGGCAGTGTTTCATGTCCCAGATGAAAATAATGACAGGCCATTGACAGACCAGTCAAAAGCCGTTTACATCTGGTCTGTCAAAGGCTGGAGCAAAGAAATAACAACAAAACCATTTAGGAGATTATTAATTATAACATTTCTCCCAAAGATCCAGATCTTAATTCTCATTTTCTATTCTCAATAAATTTATATGTTTGGGATGTTCAAAGATACAGCAATTTAATACAAAGTCACCTGTCTTCAAATCAATATATTACATCTCTTTTCTGAGGAGAAATCAGTGGTATAAGTCTGTTTTCTTTGTATGTCTTGCTTACATATACCATTAACATGAAGAGAATAGAATTAGTAAAAGCTGACAGAGAGGCAATAAACTCTTTCAAGGATTTTTTTTTTAAATTTAAAAAATAATTTTTTTTTTTTTTTTTTTTTTTTTTTAATAGAAGACAATACGTTCAAAAGGTACTAGAGACAAAATCACACTACAATGTCACTCCCACAGTGTCCTGGTTTTGGCTGGATTACAGTTAATTTCTTCATGGTATCTAGTATGAGGCTGTTTTGGATTTGTCCTGAACCATGGGATGTTTCAGTTATTGCTGAGCAGGGCTTGCACAGGGCCAAGGTTGTGAGGGATACAGCCAGAACAGGTGACCTCAACGGGCCCCAGGGATATTCCAGACCACAGGGCATCATGCTCAGCATATAAAGCTGGAGGAAGAAAGAGGAAGGAGTGGGACAGTCAGAGTAATGGCTTTTATCTTCCCAAGTTACACATGATAGAGCGTTGCTGTCCTGAGGATGACTGAACACCTGCCTGCCCATGTGAAGTCATGAATGAATATGTTGGTTTGCTTTGCTTGTGCGCATGGCTTTTGGTTTACTCATAAAATTGTCTTTTTCTCAACCCACAAATTTTCTTGCTTTTACCCTTCTGCTTCTGTCTGTGTGGTGCTGAGTTGCTGGCTGGTGTTAAACCATGACACACAGAAAGCTTCAATATGTCAGGTAAAATATTTCATTATTCCCTGCTTTCTTTCCTGACTGGTAAAGATTGACACGGAAAACTGGAGTAAAAACTACCCAAGAGAGTATATGTAACACACGAGGAGGTGTCTTCAGGTTGCTTCAAGTCATGACAGAGGATGACTTCAACAGAGGAGTGAAAACCATGGCTGGCTTAAAGTACAAATCCTGAATGTTTGAAGACCTGATTTCAAACAGCATGGCACAGAGTAAAGCCTGTCAATGATTGCCATGAGAGATTAAATGAATCAGGCTTTTGAAATAGCTATCACGGCTAGTACCCACTATTTTTCTCGTATAAGTATTCCCAAAGAGACTATTTAGGGAGCAAGGTTAAAAATTTCAAGAAGGAGTTTGGTTGTAGTAATATCCAAGCAAATATAAATTTTGGTTTTGTACTATGCTATTACTTGTATGACATAAAACGATAGTGTGTAGATACTTTTTTTTTTAAGGGAATGTTGCATCACAAAATTCTTAAGACTGGCAAGGGAAAAATCCCTTGGCCTGAATCTCAATTGATGAAAGCTGGTGTAGTTACTTTAATTTAGAGAATGCTTTTTAAATATGATAAAAAGTGTTTTTAATGAGTTATATTATAATTTTCTCTCGTGTCTCGAGAATTGAACACATCTTTTCTATGAGATATTTGCAGAGACTTTTCCTTCCACTAAAATTTCTACAGAAATTAAACCCAAATTTTCCTGGAAAAGGAATATTGAACTAATTTCTGGCAGCAATCTGGCAGCATCTTTATATCTGCACAGCATTGTGATTATCTCACAAATTCACAATACTTTAATTCTGAACTATACTATTTCCATAGAGGCAATATCTTCAGTGCTAGTCTGAATGCTCTGAATGTTAATTGTCTGGCTCTGGTTGGATCCCCTGCATTTTCTCTCCATGAACACATAGCACATGGCTCTTGATTACTACTTTTAAAGTGATCTGTGTCTGCTATGAAAATATATTGCTTCCTAAAAGTCTTTCAGAGTATCAGCTTCCAAATTAATGATTTTTTTTCCTCAAGCTCTGACTTTGAGAGCTTACTGTACAGAATCATGCAGTCCAGCTACTTGAATCAAATTGAAATCCATCCATCTGCAATTCAGATCCAAATTCTTTCAGTGCTCTTGGCTCATCTCTACGTAAAGAGCAGCTGTTGTCCTGTTAAAGTGACTGTAAATAATTCTAACTTCAAGCTTCAACAGCAAAATTCACCCTGCTTCACTGAGGACCACTTAATCCCCAGGATGTTTCTGGTTGGGGCTGGTGGAAGCTGCATACTGGTGCTGCAATCGATAGAATTGTGCTGCTTTACACTCGGTGGAGGTCTGGCCCTGGCAAAGTCAGTGCCCAGCAGTGCCCTGATGTGTGCCAACTCTGCAGAGGGATGTGGGGACATGACACTGAGCCAGGAACCCTGACCTGTGCTAATTGCGCAGGGCACTTGCACCCGTACAGCACGGGTGAGGAGGTGAAAAAGACCATGGTTCTTTTCTCTTGCCGTTTCCTCATTTTCCATGCCTAATAAGCCTGTAACTGTGCTTTTTTAGGGGTTACATGTGTTCTGTAACACAAATGGTACCACACCAGAGAAAGACTTTTCCAGTAGAGATTCAATGAAGAGTTTAAAGGAAGAATTTTCCAGTAAAAAGAGATGGGCCCTAACCAAGAAGGAAGGTACTTGTTAAAGCAACTGTATCAGAATAGCAAATGAATCATGATGTGATATAGCACTATTTGAAAGGATGTTTTGAATGGAGCTGTCAGCAAGTATTTTAATAGCAAGTCTTCAATTTCTGCTTTATGGAATTTTTAACTACCAAGAAGAAAACATAAGTAACAAGGAGGGATTTAGGAATTGTTTAGTGCTTGGCTGTTTAAAGAAAGAAAAGAGCCCTCCACATGCGTTGCAACTAATGAAAATTGCCATTATGGGTCTTTTTACTCCATTTGTGGATGTTAAACACTGTAATAATGCAAAGTCCTTATGATTTTCTAAATCTTCTCAATAAGAGGATATTATCTACTTATTTAATTACCGAATCTCTGATGGCAAGGAGCTGCTACCACCAGCAGCTCCAACTTATTCATGTAGTTCCTCTCCCTAATTAAAGGGTCTTTACAGTTAAAAGTATAGAAATAAATCAATCAAAAGTCCAAACTGCCAACAGATGATAGGAAAATAAAAAGCACTTCAGGGACAGATTTTCAATTGCTCGGCATCCACAACTCAGAGTATTCTTTTGAAACAACTCTGTCTTCCTTTAGGTACCTAGGATAGAGCCAGACAGTTCAAAAGTGCTCAACATATATTTCTTTGGAAAATCCACCCCTAACTGTGGCTTTGTGTCCCACAGCCATTGTGGCTTGCCAGACTCAATCGTAAGCCACCTACCTCCCTGTTGGAGGAATGTCATCAGCATCACCCCTTCTGCAGGAAACTGTAATAAAATACTTTACTGAACTCATCCATGCTCTTGTCATTGCTTACTGCTACCACAGCAGAGGCAGCAAGTCTATTTTTACCACACTGCCAGTGAAAGCAGCAATAGCCTTGCTCTTTGATTTTTCTTGCAGCACTGAAAGCCAGATGTCCATATTGCAGCACAGACCCCTTACTAGATTGAATATTAAGCTCAAAATGGAATGTTGCTATCTCCATGGCACTCCTTGGAGGTAATATGCCATTTTCAGGTTAAAAGTTTCCTGAATGTTCATCAGTCTATGGCCAAAACTTGAGGAATAATTCAAGTGCACTTTACCGCTAATAAAAACTGCAGTAGCTTTCTCTGAGAACAGAGAATAAAGCCCAGAGTTTTTTAGCACATCCCTTTGCTACAACGAGAAGCATTTGGTGGTATTAGCATTGCACCTGTTTATTAAGAGGAAATACAAAAAAGTTCAGTTAACAGTTCTTTTTCTCTGCAGCCTACAGCTGTGTAAATATTATCCCAGCTTCTCCTTTGACATCCTCCTAAACCTCAGACCTCATGTGCAAAAGCTCAAAGCTTCTGTGACCCACTGCTGTGTCGTGACACACGTATAACTGAATATTTGACTTCTGTGAAACCAGTGATGCATCCCTGAAGCAACCTCATTTTCTAAAGACAGCTTTCCTTTGAGTTTCCTAGGTTCTGACCATGGAGCAGAGTATGAAGAAAATTTTGTGGAATCACCATACCAAGATTTGCATGACAACCCTAAAAAAAGAAGCCAAATCATAGATCTGCATCATTTACAACTGTGGCCTTGCATAGTTTCTATTTTGATCTACCCTGATGAAAAGCTGTGTTAAGTTTTAGAAACTTGTCCTCATCTCTGCTTTCAAGTCACTTTTGAAGGCTATTTGCCTTTCCCATTTTCTCTGTGGTAGCTAAGGGGATGGAATTCTTTCTGTATGCATCAGATATCCCTTACACAATGGGAGAGAAATATTGATATTTTTATATTGCACAGTGGGTCATATTTATGAATGGATGCATGCTTCATCATAGCTATATAATGGAATATATTGGATAGGATCAAAGGGTCTGAAACTGTTCATATGAGAACCTCCAGCTTCTTCTCCCTTCTGAACTTCTTACAGGCTGATTTTGGAGCTTCCTCAGAATCAATGCTACCCACCAAAGTAATTTATTCAAAAGAAAAAGTAAGGCAAAGCCTTCACTGAAACACAATTTTCCACCTACTCCTTTCCCATCACTACAAAGAACAAATGCAGGGCTCAGAACTCCTGTTTAGGCCCACATTGCTCAGCTGAACTTCTCTTTCAGTCCATGTCAACCCCCTGAAGTATCTCTGGGGTTTCTTTAAGGTCTCTAATGTTACAGAGAACAGTGATGAAGACCATTGTATGATGCATAGACCATTGTAAGATGCATTGGATGATGCAGAGATAACTCTGGCCCCCATGACAGTCCTGATGCAGGCTGTGAGCCAAGGCTGCATTGCACTCACTCTTGACCTTTGGGGTTACCCAAAACCTATTATAACATTAGGAGGGCAGTGACGATACTTTGCCACACATATATAAACATGCAAATCACCATCTATGCTTATGTTCTCCCTCACTATAACTTATGTAGATTGCCGTCTATGTGCATAGCTTTCATTACAAATAAAACATAAAAGCTAGCACATATCCTGAAGAGCTGTTTTTCTCTATTGCAACACCATTACATGAAGCCTAGTAACATAAAGATCGGAGTCGGCTGTTTTGAACAAATAACCATTTATTGTCAAGGCTTTTCAGGAGCTTTCATTTTCCTCTTTGAAAAACAAGATCCTGTGCCAACCTAACAAATGTGTAACATTAAATAATAAGTAAAATAATGGGACACCCTGCCACACTAGTTTATAGACAACTTCTGACTGTCACAATTGTACAAGTCCAAGCTAAGGGAGAAAACTCAGTTAAATAAAGCAGACATATGAGATCAAAGCCCCATCAACAGAGCCCCTTGGGGCATAGTTGTTGTTCCTAAATGCCGCAACTGGGCAGGATACACAGGAGGAACAGTCCTCGAGCAGAGCCGTCCATGTGCTGCTGCTCTCTCTCCTCCCCGCCACTGGAACTGTACACAGCAAGGCACAACTAGCGGGCCTTTTCCCTGTTTCATCTCCTGTCACAGCGGCAAAAAGCACAGGACAGAGCTGTCTCAGCCTTAAAGGAGCAGCTGTGGGCAGATGACAGGAGGACCCGCAGCCCTGCGCGCCCCCTCCCGCGGCTGCCCCACAGGAATTGAGGGTCTGGCCTCCGGTGCTCCCTAAGTGTTAACTCCACCAGGAGTCTCCATTTTAAAGGAATCGTCAATCTCCTAAACTGAGCCCGAAGTCATCACACAACAACCTATCCCTTAGACAATGACCAGAGATTATTCAGCTTCCTTGTCCCCCAGCGAAACGGCAGCTTCCTTCCTGCCCGTGATTGAGGCTGTGATTAACTGCGCAGTTCAAGGTGAACGAAGAATGCGGTTCCAGGCCTATATGGCTTCCTTTAACTTCAGCAAAACGCAGTGCCAGATATTTCAATTAGTGTGTACCAAGGTCACAAAATCAATTTCTTATCGCCGAAAAACACACATACTGTAAATTTCATTTTCAAGCCATAATCTCTAAATTAAATCTGTGTACCTAAAAAATATACGGTGTAAAATTGCAGTCCTTAAGCCCCCTCCTTCTCCAGCAGCCCAGCAGCATTTTCACAAACATCACCTGGCTTTGTGCTCTATATTTAGAGCACAATGTTTGGTTAGATTCTAATCTTCTTGGAGAATGTCATTATCTCTTTCTTTGGCAAATAGAGGACCAAAGTGTCAATTACCTTCTTAAACTCCTACATACACACAGGGCTGAGCTGGGTTTGATACTCTGTCTGCCAACAGCTCAGTCTGCAATTTTTCAGTCATATGGAGAAAGATTGTGTACCAGCATATCATCCTAGATAAATTACACATTTCAAATGGGGTTACATACAACTTCACCACTCCTGGCTAGTTTGTTCTGGCAAAGGGAAGCAAAAACCAGCAATTAAAAAAAAAGAAAAAACCCCAAAACATCCCAAAGAGAACACTTCTCTGCTATTGAATTCTGAATTCAATATAGAGTTACAGAAACAGAGGTAAAATTGGTGGGATTGGTGGGATATAACATGCAAATCAGTTTAGCTGTGCAGAAATGATATAATCTCTTGTGTGTAATCTGTGATGATACTTCTCTTGTTACATGGGTAGCACTGACTTCATAGCCCTAAAGGCGGCTGCAGAGTCTGATGGCTGTACTGACCTCTACCATGTGCAAGTTTGGGTACAGAGTCTAAAGGAAGTTGAATGTGTGGAAGCAATTTCTTTCCAATAAATCCTGGTCTTTCCTTAACTAAGCTAATTTCAACCATACAACCACAGAATGTGTAAAATTGACAATTTTGAGTCTGCATTACACTTTTTTTGGTAGAAAATTCTGCTTTTTATTCACATGCCTACTCATGCATAGGTCCCTGTGTGCACAGTTGTGTGCATTTAATATATATGTGCAAGGATGTAGACTTCAGACCAGCAAGTGAGAACAATGTATTGTTACTGTTGGACTTTTTGAGACCACCTCGGATATTAGAGACACAGGAAGGGAATCGTATCTCTGGTAAACACAGAGTAAGCAGACTCTGAAATTAGAAATTTAAACTTCCTTAAATGAATTTTCCTGCATCCTCTAAACATGTAACATATTGATTCTTAGTACCATAAAGCAAGACCAAAGAAGTGTTTTCTCAAGAAGGGAAATTGGCATTATTTGACAGCGATTAAAACACATTTTGAATTAAACAAGTAAGAAACCATCCATGTGCAGCACATGGGTACATTTTTGAGAGAGACAAATAACTCTTTTCTACCACTTCATCTACACATATTTTAAAGACATCTTTTAGATACAAATAGGACTAATTTAAAAGAGAGACTGGATATGATTAAAGATATAACAAGAGGATGTTTTGTTTCTTTCTGATGCTTTCAAAAAATGCGTTACTATATTTTACTTGTCCTCAAAGTACCGTTTCAAGAAAATGTAAACAAAATCCATAAAAACAAGATAGGGATGCCTTTTTTTTTTTTTTTTTTTTTTTTTTTTTTGGCTCAAATCTGTGAATGTAAAGTATCTGTTTAAAAAGTCCCTAAAATTGACTTTGTCCAGGGCTTCTTAAAGTCAGGGTCGATCTTACAAATGGTTATTGTAGGCTGTATCTTTGGTTTGGGTGCATTGTGTTTTCTGGCAGTAGGTAGAAGAGCTAACCCTCTGAGAACTCCTCTCTATCTCATACAAATGAGAAACTGAGAGGGATTTTTTCATATAAGTGAGGAAACTGAATTTGGCACTTTGAATGCATAAAATGTTTTGAGTCACAATTTTATGGACTCAATCATTTGCAGAGGTAAGACAATTGGAATGAGAAAGCCCCCGCCAGGTCTTATTCAGCAGGATTGTATTGTTACTTCAAACATCCTGCACTGTTTTCTCCTTTATTCATATTCTCATGTGTCACCAGGCTTTGTTGTAACACAGTCTCCATTTTCAAATTCCTGATCTACTCTTAAAGGATTTAACTAAAATATTCTTTCAATAGTAGCTAGTTACAATAAGCAATTTCATTTATAAAAAGTAAATTCAAGCCTACAGAAGCTGTTTTGATTAACAGTGTTAGCCAAGGGTACGGCTATTTTCAGGAACATAAACATAGCTCCATCCTTTGTGACTGGAAGGCAAGCATACAACAGCTGGTTAGTCCCCAGCACTCTGCATACATCACAGCCGTCAAGCCCTTCCCAAATTCACAGAAAAGTGTGACATCTTGCACATGAAAAGGCAAAAGCCATACATAAAGCCGTAGGTCCTCAAATGGCCAGAAACCTGCTATGTTAACATCAACACTCACGCTTTCCCAGGCAAGTGGACTGTCACACACCAGAATATCAAATCCTCCCAGCTAATTTGTCCAGACATGTCAATTCCATGATCTACCTACAGGTTTAATCTGGAATGTGGGATCAAGATAACATCTCACAGCTCAGCAGTCAATTTCTGCATTTCAAGAAAAGTTGAGAAACATTCAGCTACATTATGAACAAAGAAGACATGAGAGAAGAAAATGTTCTGTCCCCTGGAGAGGAGCCTTGAAGGCATGGAGTTAATTTAATATAGTACCTATATATGCAACAAACAGGATGGTGCTTCCTAACAAATCTTTGGATCACGCAAATGCCAGACACCTAAACTTGAAGTAGGAATTCTGAATTTGAAGATGATTCCTCCCCTTTCACAAAGTTCACACTCTGTTTTGACCATGCACCACCCTGAAACTATGTAAAAGATCCAGCAGAATTTACAGGCAAAGCAGCAGACATTGGGAGGTACAGGAGAAGGGAAAAAGAAAATGGGTAAGAAAGAGTAAGATGAGCCCAGAGGCTATGAGGAACGTGTTTTGGCCTCCTGTATAGCGCATCCCAAGTTTTCCAAGCTGTCATGTACTGAGTTGAGCCCAGTTATTAGTGTTTGGCTAAGGCATATTTTCCTCCTGCTGTGCTATGCTAGAGCAGCTGCAATTTGCCTTTTTATAGCTTGTGGTAACTGATAGCAGTGAAATGAATTTAGGAAGTGTGTGGATTGAATCTTCCATATCGGTGATTTCAGACTATTTGGTAAACACAGAAGTGACATTCAGTGATGCATGCCTGCTGGCAACAAAAAAAAAAAAAANTCTGGTAATCCAGCATTTGGATTAGATAATTTTCTATTGAAGAACACTTCTGGATAGAATAAAATGATTATACACTGTGGCTTTACAGGGTAATGTTAATTTAAAAGTGAAAATTCCCTCAAAATTATGCACCAGTTGAGTGCTGCAGTCTGGCAACAGTGACACCAGTGAATCGAAACAAATTCAGTGACTGCACTAGACCCCAATGGTGGGACACAGTGACATCATATTAGAGCAAGGAACTGAGTTCTCACAGGAAAGATACTTTTTATAGCAGCAAAAGCCAGAGAGTTGGTCATTTGACCCGCAGTAAAACAAGAAAATATGTTTGTCTTCATATATTTAGTAGGCTTTCAATTTGTTTCAGCTGAGTTTACACGAATTGCCCTGTGTTCTAAAAGGAATTCTGTATTTTGATATAAAATATCACTTTGCACTGATGTATTTTTTGCCTCTGGAAAACGATAAATCTCCCTACACTGCACTTCATGAACAGAGTTAGTGCTTTGCTTCAGTACAAAGATTTCCTGACAGGCTAAGTCCCCGCTCAATATTTCTGGAAAAGCTGTAACTGTTTTACAAGTAAGACTGATTAGTCTTGCAGTATAATTTGCAAGTGACATTTACAAGGGAATATTATGTAGGGATATCTGTGAGGGATATTTAGTTCAGGCTTTTCCTGCTTGCCTGCCTACCCTCCTGGAACAAACAGCACTGCTTCATTTTCCTTCCGTATTTTACAAAGTTAAAGTAAACACTGTGATCACACTGTTTACTTTAATTTCCTGCAGTGTGCCAGCAAAGCAGCAAATTGGCAGTCAGCAATCAAGAGGCAGCCAGTATTGAAACAGCAGAGCTGCTTAGGAAAGCATCACTGATGCCAACTCATTTTCCCCTTTGTTTTAAAAATAAAATATTGGCTTCTATGAAGTTTTACTTCCACCCCAATCTTCTCTGAAAGATCTGAAATTTTGTTTCCTTTAATTTTCTATTGGAAGAAAGCTGGGATTATGAACACTATTCAATTTATATGTCAGACTTTTTATGTAAAGAAATGCATTTGAAAAAAGTTGCTGTAAAAAATCCATGGTATTTTTGCATTAAAAAAGAAAAAATAAGAAGACTGGGACGTATTTTGTACCTCAGAGGTGTAAAGCTTGACAAGGTGACTCATTTATGGCTTTCTGGAAGATACTGTACAGAAGGAATTTATTGCTATGCAAGTTATAATTCCAATATATAAAAGAGGCCAGATACCACAATCAGTTATTCTCCTGATTATGTGCATTCCTGCACATAGTCTTACTGAAGACAATGAGATTATGAAGAGGATTAGTTTTTTTGTTAGACTGGCCAAAGTATGCCTACAGAAAGTCCAAAACATGACCTAATTTAAAGTAGTTGAAATCTTGTGCGAAAGATTGTAAGAGGATAATTATTTTAAAAGCCATGACTTTGACACCAGGAAATTAAATTCATATCTATGTGTCTTTATCTATACACAGCAAATCCAATAAACTTGAGCTCTCTGCAGTCACTTAGCCAGCTGGCAAAGGGAGCAAAGTCAAAGCTAACAAACCCCATTCCTAACATATGCTGACATCAGTGATTCATGATTCATCAGTAATAGTGCTAGGAAATAAATGTAACAGGGCATTATTGCCTTTTGCAGCACAGTAAACTCAAGGGAAAATTTCTAAGTGTGTCACATTGAAAAGACAGAGCTAGCAGAGATATAACATTTACAAGTATTTAGGAGGTGTTACAAGCAAATGGAAGTTAAGAAACAAATGTAAACCTTTCAAAAACAGTCAGAATGTACCTATAAATAAAAAAGAAGTGCTTCTCAGCTATAAAAGCTTAAGAGGACTAACCTTAAAAGTAGCATTTTTTGTTCAACGTTTCCACAAGGAGAAAGAATTCGAATTGCTTTTTCCAGAATAAAGCCTCAAAACAATGGCTCTTCTGGTTTAATTGTTTACTAGGGTAAACACAAAGAAGAGGTTGGTTCTACTTTTTGCAAAATTACTAATGTTATTGACAGTAATTACGACTCTCACAACCTATCTAAATAACTTAAAGGGCAAATATGTAAACACAATGTACTATATATACTCTTTAGAAAGTGGCTATATTAGCACATAATTGATGACCACTTTTGAAGATGACTACACTATCATTGTAAAAGCTTTAGATTATTAACTGAATAAAAAAGGGTAGCTATCTCTAGAACAGCAGATACACCTGCTGCTTTTGCCACACAGAACAGCAAGATCTCATACATCATTAAAGAACTGAGGATTTGCTTTACATTTTCATAGCTTTAAACTATTTATGATAGGGTGTAGCTTATATTTCTAATCCTTTATAGAGCCCTTCCAATTAAAATTCAAGTTACTTTTTTATGCTATTAGAAGACTACTGCACAATATTAATAATGCACCGTATAGCATGCTGCCCTAGAGAAACATCATCTCTCTTTCAGGGCCAACAGCCACACAGTTCTGATATCAGCTTTGCTGCTTAGCTGGAGGGTAAGTGACTTTGGTGGTTGTTCAGGTATTTTACTAGAGAAAATGTTGGTCTCCTGACATGAGGCTTGCTTCAAACCATTGCCGCTTAACTGCAAAGCACCACAAATACATCTAGTATCTTGTTTGCCTGGACTGATGCTGGAAATTTTATTTTAAAGGCCGAGTTTCCAAACACTGAGTATAATTCTTAAAAAAATCGATTCACCAGATTTGTGAGTGTGTATTTCACTGCACTGAATGTTAAGTTCTCAATTAGTGTGTTTATGAATTTTGAGTGTAGGTTTCCCTAAGAAAACACAGGTAAAAGAGAAAGTGAGAAAAAGATACTGTATGAGACAAAAGAACATGGAAGGTAAGACAACTCAGCTGGACAAGGCCCCAGGCTACCTTTTCTGATTTAAACCTGCTCTGAGTGTGGAGCTATACCAGATGACCTTCAGAAATCTATTCCAAACTAAATTATTCTATGATTTTGTGATTCCTTAATGTTTATTATTCTAGCCAGCTATATTTCCCTCTAAGAATTCCTAGCTTATAAAAGCCAGCTTTCTTAGGAAAAAAGCCTTTTCATTTTATATTTTCCTAAACCAGCACACTTCCAAGTACACTACGGAAAATAAGCTACAAAAATCCAAAGTACATATGTACTATTTAGCTGTGCTCATACCAAACCAAAATGTTATTGGTAAGCAGTAACTGCTAAATTTCTCAAGACACTTGAAACACAAAAACTGACAAAATAGATGGTTACTATTCATAACTGTTCCTCAAGATACTGAAAATTGACATGATTCGTATTAATTTCAGTCTGCATCTGGACATAGCTATATCTAACAGTGGAAATAAGTATATGGAGGACAACTGAAAAATGAATGCAGGAAAAATATCCTTTTCTTTGGATAGAAGATAGTGGCATCCAAAAGCAGATCCCTTCATATGATTTCTGGCATATTTCTCTTGCAAGTAGCTGTAGTGGAAAAATCAGTGCTCATATGTCTCTGTGGCACATACAAGTCTTCAGTCTTATGGAGCATTCCAGAAGCTGTGTTTGATCATGATCAGCTGCTGGGAAGAGTGGCTGAGCATTACATTTGTGGGAAAGAGTGGTGAGGGCTGTAAAATAACCATCATGCCATCTCCAAGCTTCAGAAGTCCTGAGTCACAAGGGAAATTACTTAAGATAAATCAGCATGATGCATTAGCAAGTCTCATGGGAAAGGAAAGCTGGAAAACAGGACATAGTCAATTGGGACGCATGGTATGGTGTATTAAAATAACAGGCTGAGAGTAATTTCTAGAATTTCTCAGAAAATGTTAGTGTTTGGCTTTAAAAACTTGTTAGTGCATGCTGTTGTGACAAAGTTTGATCCTTGAGCTGATGGACTCTTGAATAAGTTTTTCAAGTGAACACATAACAAAAATACACGCATGTAAAATCTGTTTACCGTAACAGAATGTTATGCCATTTCCTGTGTATCCTTGGGAGCAATAGCAGCCTGTTGTCCCACCCTGAACTTCACACTTAGCATCTTTGTGGCATGTCATGTCACAGCTTGCAGAACTGCAACCATAGTCCAGCAGACTGGAAATCAGAACTGGAACAAAGGAAAATCATACTTGTTTCATTATCCAAAAACTTAATTCTGAGCTCTAAAATAAATTTTGGGCCAAAGATTTCCCCAAAATGGGAACTTAACTTCAACCCAGACTAAACGTTATTGGACAGTGGAGCAAAGGCCACCAACTACAGAGGCTTCTTTGGTAAAAGAGTTGACACTGTAGATTAAGAACTTGTGTGTGTTCTAAACTAGTATAAAATTGGTAAACAATGTAGAAGTTACTCAGTGATCTGGGGAAAACATTTGGATGGCTTTCAAAGCTCTCTAGTACTTTCCGGTAAAACACAGCATTTATTGGCACTCTAAATTATGTATGAGTGTAATCTAAATTGCTCTCCATGTCCAAGAGAAAAATACCAAACAGGATTCCCCTGATCAGACTTTTTATTTTAATAAGCACTTCCATACTTCTTTAGCTAACACAAAGTTATGGTTTGAGAGATTAAGATGACTTGTCACCTATTTACAGCATTATGATAGCACAGTTTAAAACTTACTCAAATTATTTTAATTTAATCTCTTAAAATGCAATTTCCTTGTTATGATAGCATTGTCTTCTTTTTTTTTCTATTCACTGGATGATTTCTAAATGGCGTAGCTACTTTTCCATTGTATGAATGCATATAATTTTCAACACAAAGAGAAAAGGACTCTCTGCTTTTGAGAAAACTAACAGCTCACTGTATTATTACACACACGCTGTAATAGGCTAGAAATGAGACATTTAACTCAGAAGGGAAAGCAATTTTTTACTTTGTACTTTATGTATTATTAGCAGGACATAATGAAAGTTGCAGAACACAAAGATCCTTTCGGATGCTGTCTTCCCCTGCAGTTCTGCTTTTCCCTACCTAAATATTACTCTGGATATTTTCCAGTCTAATGTTACAATAACATGTTTAATTGCTTCATGAAATTTCACTGAGGCATTATTTTCTTAGACAAATTAAAATTTCATGAAAAATTCAAAAGACTAAAAATTATACACACAATTTTTTAACAATTACATATAATCCAAATCAATTTATGTGTCAGCAGTTTCATTCCCTGTTTTTGAGAGAATATCTTCCAGAGATTAAAAAAGAAACTTGTAGGATTCTGTTGTCACTTTACTGTTCATAGCATATAAAATCTAAAAATCTCCCAAGCAGATGGAGAGAAGAAAAAAAAAAGCCAAAACCAAACCAAACCCACAGAAACCCACATTGTTTCTTGTTTCTACAGTGAGATAAACCCACAGTGAGATAAAGACAGGCATTTGTGAGATTTAGTTTTGGGATGACACTAAACATGCAATTACTGAATCCAGTAACAACACTGATCAAAGCTATGGGGACTTTCAGTCCCGTTTACTCAGCAGCTTTCCACCATCCCCAATAAACTAATTTCTCCTTTCCAGATCCCACTCCCTTCTCACCTGCCACTTGCTGCCCAGGGACAGGGATTTCACCTACCTAGGAATGGAAGTAGTTTCATTGGTGATGTTTCTGTGCGGTGCCTGGTACAAAGCCTGTGTGTGACAGAAAAATACTTCCTGCCTTAAAATATATGACCATGTGCAAAGTACGCACATATGCCTGTCAGGAAAGTGATGTCCCAGTGCAGGCACAGCCCTGACACTGCTCTTTGTCTCAAGCGTCACGCTTCCAAAAGCTCCTGAGGCTCAACAGGCAGGACAGGAAGGTGCAGGAGGGGCTGAGGACCTGGTCTTCTGGCGAGTAGGAAAGAAATGAGGAAGCAAAAGTGAAACAGAATCCTACGTCTTGCAGAGGATATTGGAGAAGATTCTGGGGTGAGAAGGTTAGAGGAGCATGGGTTAAAGAAGCTGTTTGGGAGAGTGGGTCTGGGGCAGGGGGAGGATAAAGCTGGAAGGGGTGACCGCAGCCTGTTGGCAGGAGAAGTACAGGAGCAGCAGCAGAATGGAGCAGCAGATGAGGGAGGGTGAGGAAGAGGTGGAGGAGATTACTAACTTGCTCAGTGTTTATGAGCTCAGAGGTAACGGTCTACATGCTTCCTACCACCTTTTCCTGGTGAGATGAGTATATGTGAGCCCCAAGACTCCTTTTTGCATCAATCTTGGCTCATTGCAGTTGTTCTTCCTACTGCTTTCTTTAGTTTTGAGATGGATCCTTATTGCAGCTAAGCAATGTTCCTTTAAGAGTAATGGCCTGTAAGGGAGGTACAGGAAATCACTGAAATCCACTTTGTGAGGAAAACAAAGATATATAGGCAGGGAGGAAAGAGGCAGGAAGACAATTGTATGACCAGGAGTCTCAGGAGCCAAAGGAGACCGAGTTTCTATGAGATCGTGGGACTGAAATAGGATGTTATGTAGTAGGATATATTCAATAGCCAATTTGGTAAAGCATTTGACAAGTCTTTGCATTAAATGTGAGAGCAGTTCTATCACCATTATAGCATCCTAATTGATGAAAATTCATCACGTAATTTTATTATGCATTGATACGGCAATATTTTCTCTAATCTTGCTGTGGATGATGTGTACACGGTTGTTTCCCAGCTTCCTGGAGATGAAGACTCCCGTATTGAAGCACTGTAAAGCGTTGATGTGTGCCTGTCCTTATAGATTAAAGCTGAGGCACATGCACAAACAAGAATGCTGTTCAAAGAGTGGAGAACCTCTCTAAAGTAAATAAACTAGACATGAGGCTGTGGAATGCCATTGTGGCAAAATATATCATGTCTGGCTAGAAAGTTTTGAGGCTGGGACTTTGGTAGAAACCTGATGAGAAAGCATTATTAGCCTGCTCTTGGGAATTATATCTGCATGTGGATGTGGTAACATTTTTTCTAAATTTTTTAGGAACTATTTTCTTACCATAATTTTCCAGCTTCATGATCACTGCTGTCTGGGGTTCAGTGGGTTAAACTCTATTCAGATCAGGGAGGTGTGAGGCATGTAGGAATAGCACGTAGGTGCCTGGTTGGCACAAAGTACTTCTGGTGCACCCTGGCAAAGAGAGAGGAAGCTCCAGGAACCGGATGTTAATTTTTGATGAACTGCAGAATAGTGAGCAAAGGGTCCAGGTGTAGGAAGACTGTTTTCTTCCTGTTTGATTTTGTGAGGGGGGCAGAACTTAAAGGTTAAGAGAGGAAGGGACTAGGAATTAGTTTGTTTTGTTAAGTTTTCCTGTAATCTAATTCACAGAGACACAGAGGAGCACAAAATCAGATGATCTGAGGAGAGCTTAGATCTTCATGTCCTGTGTCTCATACTGGCATGAGCTGTATCATACGCTTGGCTGGTCTGAACTAATTTATAGATCCTGCAGCTAAACTTCAGTGTACTACTAAGGGCTGTAAAACTCATAATGCAGAAATTGTATTTTATTGCCCTTTTACTCAGGCTGAAAGATTTTAATAATTAGCAAGAGCAGAGAGCAAGAAGTTACAATCTAAAATTCAGGTCTTAAGAGCTGGAATATTTTTGAAAAGTAATAGATGAACACTTCAATATGGTCTAGACATCAGCTTTCTGCAAAGGTATTTGCATAGATTGTTGGAGAGTAATTTCATAATCACAGTGAAAGTAAATTGATAGTAAAAATTTTAATTCCTTTTCTGATTCAAGGCCTAAGGGTACAGAAGGAATTGTGGATTCCTCAGAAAAATAAAATTACTATTAGAAGACAAATGTCTCCTTTCCTTTTTACTAGAAAAACATGATATGTTGCCTTTTTAATAGTCGATGATTCAAATTTATAAAGGGGACTATGCCAATTGTATCAGAATACTTTCAATCTGGAATAGTGCTGTTGAACTATTTACTCCACTCAGGTATTGTAGATGACATCAATGGCAGTGCATAGGTGTAATTGGCAAATGGTTTCCACTGTGACTGACAATGGAGCAGGGAGCACATAAAGAAGAAAGATGTGGAAGAATCGAGCAAGGACAGAAGAAGGTAGGCTAGGTCAAGAGGGACTCTGGATGATAAAATGAACTTCGATCAGATTTAGAAGGCAATAGGGAGACAGTGAAGAAGAGGGATTTAGGAATATCTTAATGAGATCTCAATACTGGGAGCAGTGGATTACTTTTGCATTACACTACTTTAAAAACTGGCTAATGTGAGTGTCATTTAGAGGCTGAAGACAGCAAGGTTGCAGTAGACATGGATGTGGAGAAGGATGGATTTGACAAAGATTTTAAGGGGAGAATGAAGAGGAAAGGAGAGATTCCTGAGACATTTTGGAGATTAAACCAGGAGGATTTACTGATAATATCTATTGGCATGCAGGGATAGGATTTAAACAAGTGAAGATGAGCAGGGGAAAACATGAGAAAGCAGACACTTCAAATTTGTGCTGTCAAAATTTTCAAAATATGCTGAGAAAAAATATTGAAGTGTCACAAAACTGAAGGTGCTTGTCCTTATAGGCAGAGAGGAGGGACACAGAAAACCACGTATATTCCTGGAAGAGTGGACAATTTGTCTAAAATAAAGTGGGTACAAGAATGCGAAATGTCAGTACTGCAGAATCCATCCTTGCTTACCTTGAAATAGAGAAATATTAAAAGTAAACAGTTTGTGGAAGCACTTCAAAAGACAATCTTTCCACTCATATATGGGAAGCAAACTCCCATTTCTATACTTAAATATGTTACTTTTTTATAAGTGGGCTCATTTATCTTTGCAAGACTGAGTTAGGAGGGCATAAGTAAATGAATATACACAGGTTAACATGCTTGACTTCAAACCACACATTTTTGATTACTGATCACTGTGATTACAATATCTTACATATGACTGTAAAATTCTCAAGTTGTTTTTTTTTTTTTTTCTGGTGAATCGATAGGAAGACATCAGCCTGCTTTTATAAATTATTGGACGTTTTCCAAGCTTTGCATCATGAAAAAATGTATTTATGCATAGTGGTTTTAAAGGTAATTGCGATGATGATTGTGCAGATAACGCTATGAAACTAACATCCACAGCTGATAACTTCCTAGAGCTCAGTCTTAAGTAGCTTTCAAAAGATAAATATAGAGCAACCTATAAACAGAGGAGCAAAAACTGAATAGAGCTAGTATTAGGTGTGTCTCTTTTAAATGAGCATAAGCATGATCTACTGTATTAAAGATACTTGTTCTTTTGATGTGATTAAATTTGAACTCCTAGCAGAATATATAACAAAGAATCTCACCAAATTTGCAATTTGCAGTGGGGAAAAGCTACTGTAGCCTATGAGGATATGTATTTCTTTCTGAAATTGCAGGTCGAGCATGCCAGCAGATACTTAGCAAGAAAAAAGGCATTTCATGGTCATCTTACAAATGTATCTGCCATAGGTCGCAGCCCCCACCTTCAGACCACTATGGATCACCCTGGAAGGGGATGGTGAGAGGGTGTATCAGACTGAGAGATCCTGAATACCCCAGGCAGGGTTTGTATAACTTTAGCCTACTTGATGTTGAGTTCCATGAATATTCAGCACCCTGAGACTCCAGTTCTAACCCATCACAATGTGCTTAAATATAAGATTAAAAAAATGATTTCTATGATTGGTTAAAATTATTTTCAAACAAAAAATTCCAGAGGAAATATTTTTTGAACACATAGGTCTATCATAGGGCAGCCTACCTCAGAGGACTCTAGCCCTAAAGTAGTGTCAGCATCTGTTTTATAACTGTCTCACCTCACCTTCCTGTCTGAGTGCTTCACAAATCCTTATCATTTTATGTGCAAACATCATATTCCATCTGAGCACACAGGACTGAATATATCTCTTGGGATGATGTAACTCAAGGCATTTCTGAAGCAATAAACACAAAACCTCACATAAACATATGCATACACACATCCTCCTAAATCTGCTTAGCTATGTCCATCTGAAGGAAATGGCACATTTCAGTGCTCAGAGCCAGTTTCTTTCTGCTCTTTGTTTTACCCTGGATAAAGTCATGAAATGAGGGAATTTAAAGTGAATACAATGTTTCTGAAAGCCAGATTAACTACCCTGAAATTGAGCTCTGTTTCTGCATCTGCTATAATACAGCAGACATATACAGACTAAGCATAAAGACTCTCCCAGCTAAAAGGGATAAAGTAATTCAGTTTCCGTGTCTGTTTGTGTTCTCCTGGGACGGGTCATGCTATGGTGTAATTGTAACTATAGTCACATGTCTGCAAAAGGAATAGAACGAACTCCATGAATAATTACACCAATGAAATGGCAGACTACCAGTTGCTTTTAATACACTGATTTTATACCAGAATATCAGAAGCAAAGGGCTCTTACAGTGCTAACATGTGAACCACTAGATGACCAGACTGGCTTGTACAAGACCACAACTACATCTTCTTATTTTTTTTTTTTCCCACATGGGAGAGATGTTCTGACACATCTTGTTTGCCTAACACACGGTGCTAGGCTGTGGCAGTCACTCTCCTGACCTGTCCAGGTGTCTACCCTCACAACATTACAGTCAATCTTGCAGTAGGGTAATATTCCACAAAAGACATCCTGAAGTTTTTCTCCTCAGGTAACACTCCAAAAATGGTTAAATTATGACATGAACATAGGTTCTTATATATTTATATCTATATCTATTCCATACTACTTCTGTATCTATTGAGAAATAACTATATCCGAAGTGAGGATCTTGGAATTTGGTCCTAGATTTCTCAGGACCCTTCACCTGGCACGGGGTTGTATCTTGCAGAGCTGCAGGTCAAAGGGAGCAGAGGAGGAGGGGTGATCAGCTAGATGTGGTCATAGGGATAGATGGAGAGGACAGTGTTCAGATGAGATATACACAATGCTGGAAAAGAGGATCCTCTTTTCCATTCGCTCAGTCTCTCGCAGTTAACAATGCCCTGGATAACAGCTCATAAAAGTGTCGGTGCTCTGCTGCTTTTGTGTTCTGCCCAGCTTCTCACCGTCTTGCAATGGCCAGAACCCTCTTCTCCACCCTCTTTACCACCTTCCCCCAGCTGCATCCCTTCATCATTTCTTCCAGTGACTCCTTGGGAATTTGTGCATTTCCTATCTGAGAACTCTTGCAGAAGGAAAAATGCTTGAGCACCATGGGAGGGAACATGTAATACTCAAAAGAGGAAAATAATGAATGATCATTTAGGACTTAGAGTGGAAAGTTCATCATATGAACTGCCAAGAGTGCTGTAAGTCAAAGCCAAACACCTGCATTACAAACAAGAACCATATAATGGCTTAGTTTTTGCATTATCCCTGCCTAGGCAGAAGGTTCTTTGCAATGCGTGGGCCAAGAAATCAATTATTCTGTGATATTCTTTCCCTGTGATATCATATCCTCCATTCAAGTTTTCAAGAACATGGTAGTTCACTGGGAAGCTGTAAACTTTTACGAAAAGGTGGCAGTAGCCTACAGAACAGAAGTGAAGTCTCTCCATTCAGTGACAGTGTAGATAATGCTTTGACAGACAGGAGAAGCAGGATGAACAGGTCTGCAGTCAGACCTGCTATTATCTAATTGCTTTTCAATCATCCCAGTCACTTGGTAAAATTCATTGTTCATGTGGACAGACTCCAGAAAGTTTTCTTTGGACCCTAATACTACACAGAAGAGACTTTATAGCAGCTATGGAAACGTTCAGATTTTTTTGCTTCCTGGAACAGTGAATACAATTCTCACCCACTTCATGTTGGAGGCTCATGTTTCTGTGGTGTTGGGCACAGGTGGATGAGCTCCGACAAGTCCTTTTGAAACAGTTTAAAATTTAAGCCTGTAGTATGCTGGTTTGACCTTCTGCTAAAGACCACCACACCAATTTATCGCAATTGTTTCAATGAGATGGTTAGCATCTTCAAGCAAGCCTAATAACTCATTGCTAAACCTTTCTGTCTGTTCTGTAATGCTAGATACTGGATTGTGGCATGTCTTGAAGAAATTCAAAAGATGTCCATCACACAGTTGTCTATTTTGTATGATGTTGATGCTCTCTTGACTTAGAAAGTAAACTTGAAAGTTTAACTTGTGTCCTTCAGACCACTTTTCACAGGTGCCTGGCCTTTCCTATGTAGTTTTTTGACTATGTCCTTTCAGAGTTGCCTTTCAGCTTAAATTGATGCAATTCCACCCCAATAAGAGAAAATAATTATAAATAAATATTATGATTTTTTCCTCTGGCTCGGACTTGAGGTAGTTTTTTTCTGTCTTCCATTAGCCCTGCTTACAGCTGCAGCAGGACTGCAAGATGTCTTTCTGATCTGGACTTATGCTCCCCCCCGGCCTGCAGCACTTTTTCTTCCTCATTGCTGCTGGAGAGTATGTCCATCCTAACCCTCGTTTAAATTATTTCTAACAGTGTTCATTATCTTGTACTTGTCTGCACTGAACTTCATCTGGTATCTTGTTAATCAGACACCCAGGTTCTATTAGCTCCTCCTGAAAATTCTTACTCTGCTCCTTGGCTTATATAAACTTAAATAATTGTGTATTGTCAGCAAATTTCAGTACCTCCTTATTCATTCTATTTCCCATATCATTAAATATGAGTGGTGAGCAAATAGTGGAGGAAATTATTTATGAATATTCATTTGAAGTTAAAAGCAAATTCCATTTTTACAGCATTCCATACTAGTCCTTGTTCACTTTCTGCAAACAACTGAGTGCTAGAGATTTACTAGTGTAAATGCATGGACAATATTCACATTGTATTCCCATGTACAAATAATCCCTCCAAAAATTTCAGCTTTCATGTTTTTAGACAAAATTCACATTTCAGCAGTAGAGGGCATATCTCTAGAGATGGGACAGAATCCCAGAAACTAAGAGTATATTTTGAAAGACCTCTGCCTTTCTAATGCAGAGACAATGTGACTCAAGACAAGTAAGGAGAGAACTGAATTTCTAATGCATCCCATTCAACATCTGCACCAGTGTTCACCCAACACCAAGCAAAGATCTGCAGACCTGACCAGCCCTCTGTTGCCATCTGCATGGGCCCCTGACCAGTCCCATACTTCCAGCTAGTTTGGCTTATGGATTGGCTGTTTCAAGCATCTTGGCATTCTGGTCCAGTCCTGCCTGGTAAGGCATTGTGGACTCCCTCCTTGCATTGGTACTACCTGGTATTGGTCAGCTGAGTCATTCACAGTCTGCTGGCTGCAACGCTCCTGCTCTGCAGCTGCACAGCCAGTTGAATCTTCAGGTGGTAACAGCACTTTGTGGGTTCCTCACAACATTAGCTATTTCATGAAGCAGCAGTCTCCCTCCCCCATACAGCAGAGATTGCACTGCTTACCTGAAGCACAGCTTCTTTTTAAACATTACCCTGTGTATTTCTGAAACAACATAACAAGATGCGTCATAGATCATGATCATAAAAGAAAAAGAGCTTCTTCAGTTGCTTCAGTAAATTTAGATCTATGCTGTACATAGCTTTGTGTGAACACAATGTCAAAGTTCTAACACACTCACAGAGGACCATTTGGCCGTTTGGGTGATTAGTCTAAATTGTTTTAAGGTCTGCTCTGCTCATTAGTATAATGGCAAAACCAGAATGGAATATATCTTGGAATGCTCAAAAAGCAGCAAGAAATACATGTTTGACTTAGTCATATATAGTTCTGTATGTGAACATCCAGGTGTGGTAGGCACTTCCTGAATACACCTCTGCCTGCAAGTTAAAGTTAGTGGAAATTTTTCTTACACATGGATATAGGACTTGTTCTTTAAAAGAACTAAAATAAAATAAATGTATTCATGTACTGGTTGGACAGGTACACTGAAGTCTTTGCTCACTAATTCAGATGTTTTTATATTAAATATTTAAAAATTCTCAAAACACACTGCTGCTATATGTATGTGGCACAGTCAGTGCTGGTTATACCACATGGTACAGTTTTTTCATAAGATTGCAGGAAAGGAGACGTGCAGACACGCATATGCAACTTCCTTCACAGAAATGCCTGTATTTAAAGTGGAAAAAGAAAAGGAAATTAAAATGAGATTCCATTGTTTAGATGAGAAAGTGCAAAGGTTCATGACTAAATTAATGTAATTCTGACTTTGACCCCAGACAATGCATTTAAGAGCTTTCCAATGATGACATCATAGTTACTTGGTGCCTATGCCTTAGTTTCTATTATTTAAATACTTAAAGAATAAACAAGCTATAGTTTTATAGTATATGTTTAATATACTGTATATATTATACCACTTACAACCATTACAGTTGCTTTAGTTAATTCAGATGATGATATTCTGGACTTCAGATCACAAATCCCTCCCCTACAGCTTCCGAGCCATGATGCTAGAAACATCTGAGTGCAAAAATGGATGCGTGTAAGAAGTTCCAGTGTGTTTCAGGAAACTAGAGGGATGTGGAAGATGCACATATACATTTGATATTTTATATTTCATATTGTTTGCCAGTCTTCTTCTTTAAAATTCTCCCCTAGTTATCTGCAATTATCTTTTATTTCAGTATTTTTGAAGCCTTCCTATCAAAAAGGTTTCCCTCAAGATTTTAAGTTCACTGAAGTCAAGGGAACTATGCTGCTTTATGCAAGCAGAGGATCTAGTTTGATACTCATCTCAGTGAATACAAAGCAGAGTGAATTTATCCAAACTTAGGAAGACAACGTGAATAAGGTTGTTTGAACAATTCTCTTGGATCTCCTCTGTATTTACAGTGTAATTTGGCAGACTGAAATTAATTTTTCTTTCCTGATTATATTTTCTACAGACACGGGAAAGGTTGATGAGCACAATATAATTTTAAATGATGTGCCTTGTTCATGCTTTTTTCTTTATGTTCCATTACTGTAGGATTTGAGTGGAACCATATGATTATAGTCTTAGGCTGTCATGCAAATGGATTAATTTTGTGGCATTTCCCATTCCCCTCACCGTCCTTGTCAATGCAAGGGATAAATCTTGCTCTGTGTTCTGTTCCTCATAGACTTGCAAGGCTGTCACCAGAGTGGATTAATCTATTGCCTGTGTTATCACAAAATTCTCTGTCCTAACAGTGACTTATCCCTGAATTTAAAGCTTGATATACTTTATACTCAATCTGTAGACTTAATCTTGCCAAAAAAATTGTAATGAGAGCTAAAAATGGTACAAATATAATCCATTTTTATCACAGCCTTTGAATTGTAATTTCATGGATTTCCTTGAATACAGTATTTTACTGAACCATACTAAGAAAGAACATGATAGAATCACGTATACTTGAAATTTCAATTTTAAATGTCACCTAAAGTAAACTTCTGAACTGTTTAATTAGGTGACCGTAACTGTAATAGAGGTTATTGCCAGCACAATTGCTGTGCAAGCAATTCCTTCAATAAAAGCCAGGATGTGGACAAACTATTACTCAACAGCATATAAAAGCACCATTAAAAATAATGATAATGATAGGACTTAAACCTAGAATTATACAAATTTTAGAGTTACTTCTTCCACATATAAGCCCTTAAGTCCCCCCTTCATGCTTGGCTATTGCGTGGTTTTTAAACTGACATGGTTGCTATGCATACTTGTAATTTATTTTTTTCTCACACTGGTCTCCATTACAAGAAAACAATGTTTTAAACATTTCTTCAAAATATATATTTATGTGTGTGTTCAAGATGCTAAATGAAATAATGAAAGGTTAATATTTCTTGTCCTCTGATATAAGGTATAAAAGGCCAAAATAAAAGCTACTCTGGATAAAAATAATGTCTACTAAATTTTAAGTTATCTTGGTATTTTATTAGCATATTTTGCTTCCCTACATGGGAATTTTAAAATGAGGCAAAGAAGTTTTCTAGACTCTGTTAAATGCAACCAGGGGCTTCCACTCCACTTCAATTCCTAAAGCTGATTTACAGAAATTCCCATGTTAACCATTTCAATTACAGGTTCTATTTGTTTGACTTCTTGGTTGGCAATTTTGACAAGGAACCCAGTACAAACTGTGATTTTTCTCACCGTGCTTTATGAGATGCCTCCTACAACTGGCAGGAGGCCTGAGACTGGCTCTGTTAAACTGCCATGATTCTTCTCCCATAACTCAGCTGTGTTTTGCCAGCACCATTTCTAAACTGCCATGAGAGCAGCCTGGAAGACACACTGCTCACTTACAGCAGTCTTTAATACAAACAGGACAATGTCGTGTATTGGCACTCACAGTCAGATGGATTTGGCTTTGTAGCTTTGAAGAAGCAACATCACGGTTTCAGGAGAAGAAATTCTGATGAATGAAGTAAAAAGCAGTGTGTTGCTTATTGTGCTTTTGGTGGTTTTGTGTTTTGTTTCTTTTTTCTTTCCTTGAAGACATCTCTTTGCAAATGCACTTAGAAAGTGCAACATTGATGCTTTCCTTGGCAAGCTGTCAATGCCTGGTAGATTGAAATCCTGGTAAGAAAAGCATTGCTGAAAAATTTTATGCTGGAGAAGGTGATGATCCTGCTAAGCTGTTTGGTGCTTATTTGAAGGTACAGAATATCCACATGAAAACTTTTTTCTCCCTATAACTTAAAAGGTGGGATACTCTCGTTGCCCAAAATACTGAAGAGAAAAAAAACTTGAAAGGCAGCAGAAACAAGCAGGGACTCTACTGGGTAGCATTGATGTTCTGTAAAGGCATTAAGGAAACTCAGCTAGGTCTGCAATATACTGTCTGCCCCGGGGTGAGAAATTACTTCCATAGAAATGGAAGAAGACTCTGACAACTCATAAGATAAAACATGTCTTGAAATAAGCATACAAACAAACTCTCTGCTTTCCCATGAGCTGTCCTTTCTGACACCCAGTGCCATACATCTCACTTTGTACCCACAGTATAAAGACTGTTTTGAAAATTATTGAAATTCCTTAACAAGTGGCCTTAGTTCAAACATGAGCCCATCAATTCCCACATCTATAGGTGGGATAAGTGTAGATCTATAAGTGTATGGCATCTGAGTATGCCATACAGCATTTCAGCCCCAGTGCTTTCTCTCTGCACTCTAGCATTGACCCATGGCTCAGTCTGGGGACCCAGATTCCAGTCCTGACTTTTACAAGCTTCACCACATAGACACAGAAATGTCTGTTCATGAAGAGCTCTCACTTATCTATCAGGTCATATAATTTATAATCATTGTTAAAAGTCTTCTCCTGGTCAGATCTCAGCATTTATAGAGAAAAGCTCTTTTTCTCTCATTATGGTAGCTTTAAAACCTGTCACCTTTTCTTGTATTCCTGTTTTTGAGAAACTGTCCAGTGTGTTGGTAAACTGGACACTGGTAGAATGTGCACTGGTAGAATGTCTTGCCAAAGTGCTTTCTGTTTTCCAAGAAAACAGGCAGGTGTTGGGAGCACTGGTCCTGTCCTGTCTTCAGTCACTATCACAGAACGTTTTTCCTTTGACTTGGCAGAGTGAGTAGGAATTACCATCTTGGTTTTATTTACTCCAACAACATCTTGTAGGCATTTGCTTTTGTGACACCCTTCCAGATGGGCCTGAGCATGCAGCTCTTTGAGTCCCAGAGCTCTACAGATGTCCAGATGGAAGACTAGAGAGCACAGCAATCAGTGTATAATTGGGTAAGTGATAGACCTGCTGCAAAGTAACATTACCTCAGCCTTAAGGAGAATTAATTACAAGAGACCTATGATGACAATTAATTCTCTTTAAAAAGTTGTGTGTGGATTCAAGGCACTTAAAGAAGCTGTAGTTAATTCACCATAATGTGCCTACATAAATAAGCACATACTGCAAGATACTAAACACTTTCTATAGTACACAAATGAAAGTATCTGAGTTTTTTATAAGTATTCTGGAAACAGTAAGAAATTGATACCCCTGCTACCAGAGGTGGTCTTCATAAAGCATGCTGTAACCTCGAGTTTTGTCTCACACACAGCACCCAGTGCTGAATACTGAACATGAAGTTTGATCCCAAAGTGCTGATAAAATACAGCTGATTTCTCAGCTTAGGCTGACAAGATTTGTTCATGCTTAAAAAAATAATGCCTCAAGTGACAAGCCCTCAAGATTTCAAAAGAAGCCTAAGAGAGTTTTGTTCAATCAGAAGGTAACAGAGATACTCTTTCTGACACATCGCTGCAGTCTCAGTGGAATAAGATAGACACCAAGGAGGGGGAAATACTACTGATCAGTTTAACATGAAAACTTTTTTGCAAGCATTAATTGGAATGCAAATCTTTGTACTATAAAAAAACCTGAGCTATGAATAGAGCATTGGAGTTTAATTGATTAAATCTGTCAGTTTCAAAAAAAGACAGAGATACATGCTCTGATATACTTGACTCCCAACAGTTTTATTCATAGCTATATGGTGCTTCAGCTTCCTTAGAGATGCAGGTATAACACACTGTATATTTTTACACTTAGGTAGATTTGCTTTGAAAGGGACAAGATTCTGATTCATAAGATGAAGGAATGTGCACTGGCACTGCCCCCACCACATGAACTGCTGAGGCTGGAGAGGTGTACAACAGCAAGAGGGGGTCATGTTAGTAACTGAATATCATTGACAATTCTTTTATTGTTCCATGAAAGAAATTACCATAAACTGTATTGTACATATTCTTGTAAAATACCAGAAAACCAAAGAGAAATAATAATAAAAAACCCCAACCAAACTTGCACTCCCTTAGGCTAATTGCTGTTTTAATTTAATTGCCATTTTTCCAAATTTCTGCTCTAAGAAGATAAAAAATTTATGAATCATGCATTCAGTGATGCACTCACCTTTTGATGGGTATGATAGAGTGTATGAGTGTATGTGAGGATGATGTTGGCTCATCTGCACAATGCTTATTGGTATGCTTAAGCTTAATGCTTAACTATACTACTTCCCCCACAGCTGCTTTCTCATTATAACTCAAGTAGGTTAGTTTCAAAGTCGTATATCCAGTAAGTCGCTCTACAGATGTTCACTGCCACCCTATGATTCCTCTCCCTTATTTCCTCAAAGTGAATTATATTTTTCTCAAATCCCGAACCAACATTTATCAGAGCACAAATTGTAACTTTTCAAAATGACTGTAATTAATTGAAAGTCTGTAAAATCTTTACCTATCCAAGGGCAAGTGTAAAATCTTGTAATGAAGTATCATTAAAAATTATGGTATAAATTAAAGCGGAACTAGAATGCATTTGTTAATCTTCCCTCCTACACCCAACTGAAAAAAAATCCTATAATCCAAAATAACAATACTCAATTACTCAGGTATATAGCATGATGCATGGTATTATGTTGTTTCATTAATATAACTGCTATACAGCTTGTGTTTTCTTACTGGAATAGTATTTAATAGATTGTTCTTTCATTTTGCATTGCATAACTGATCTCACATTATAGCTCAGAGATTTATTCTTTGAAGAAGACAATATGAAAAGAGGAAATAACCAAGTTAAATCAGTAGGCTTCTGTTTCTACTTTGTGTAGAACCACATGAACCTTTTTTTGATTTTCCAGCAATTCCAAAAAGATTGAAACAGTTCCAAAACACCTGAGCCAAAATGAGAAAGTATGAACTACCTGAAAATATAAGATAGCAGTTTAAAAATTAAAATTGTAAAGAAAAAATCTTCAAGTAGAAAAATCCTTTCAATTTGAAATACTGAAATATCAAGATATTGAATCAGACCAAAGAACTTTAACTTCTATTTCAGTTTTTATTTAAATTTCCATCAATCTCTTCTTGACAAAAACAATTCAGAGAAATTGAAATGGAGCCAACGAAAAATTCATTGCCATCCAATCAGTGGTTTCCAACAAAATTTGACCTAGCTTTCTCCTGAGACTTGGCAAGGAGATTAATTCATTTATGAATTTTTCAAGTTTATTTTTTATGTTTTTCTATTAAAAAAACCAACCACAACTGGGGGAAGAGATTCCACCATAAATATATTTGACGGCTCCTGGAGAGATAACTTGCTGCTATTAGTCCTGCTGGCTAATAACAGCTTAAATTTACTCTGCACAGAGTCCTTCTAAGGTGTGAACAGTCAGGTTCAGGCAAGTTGAATAAAAAGTGAGTGACTTGTTACAATGCAGGTGCATTGAGGCTTTGTGGGTGTGAGATAAATGTGGACAACATCTTGGGGGCCAAACCCAAAGCTGTGGTGGGGCTGTGGCACCTGAGGGTGGGCATTGTGGGGTAGGTTGCAACCAAAGTTTCATGGCAAAAACAACTGCAGCAATATAAATTTGGAACAGCCACACACTCAAGAGCCCATCAGCGACCTCATCCAAACAAACCCTTCAGAGCCAGGGAAATGAATCCCATGGGGAGGTGGTGGATAGCAAACCTGGCTGCCCACTTGTCCTTGCAGGTCAATGCATGCATGGTGGGGACAGACAGACCAGAAACAACAGTTAAACCATTCCTCTCCACGCAGGGGAATCTGGGACTGAAACCTGTATAGTATGACTTTGTTCAAAATGTCGTAGCAGCCAGTTTCAGGGTTCAGGGCTTTGCAGTAGAAGAGCAGAGATGATAAATATCACCATTTAATTAGTATTGTAGAATATGTTTCCTATACAAGCTGACATAACTGTCTGTATTTCAAGTGGTAGGTTTATATGGCAATGGTTGGAAATGAGGAAATTTACTGCAAATACTACTATAAAGAAACTTTCCCAAACCAACATTAGTAACACAAACAAATAATTATGTCTGTTGTCTGAAACACAGCAAAAGAGGAAAATTGTGGCAGGTGTGACACCTGATAGGTAAATTGAAATTTATAGAATGCATATGGTAGAACTTAATTTTTGTTTTTCATTTAGTGATCAAAAACTAGATGACAGACAGTGTAAAATGAAAACAGATGAAATGAATTTCCACATGGATCCTGCCAAGTTTCATTTTCTCCACAAGTTCTTGGAAAGCCCAGAATCTACTCCCATGTGCATGGCCAGAATTTGCAGATTCTGTACTTTACCTCTTCGTCCTGCTATCTGACAGTTTGCCAAGTCCTGTGTGCTGAAGAATTATTGTGAAGTATGTTTATTATGGTACCAAGATCTTTCTGTCAGACTTGATAGCTTAATTTTTATATAGACCATAAATAAAACATAATAATATATAAATATATATGTACACATGCACACATTAATTAAAAAACTTTCCAAAGTCACAGTCATTATAATGCTTTCTTTGATGAAAGTAGAAAGATGGAATAATAAACGAAGTGTAATGGAAATTTGATATGACGTTTTAAATGTGGGCTGAGGTAAAAGGTGAACATAAGCAACAGATCCTTTTACTTGTCTGATATGAAACAAGATTCTCTGTGGAATAAGTTTCAGACAGGCATAGAGAATTTATTTTTAATCAGTTTTAAAATACAGTCTATAATAAGTGTGCCCTTAGGCAGGTACACTGTGCATGCCATCATGAAGAAAAAAAAAAGAAAAAATCTTACAATGAGGCTTAAGAAAAATGGTCAACTGGATGCTACATATTTTAATCTGTGGTTGTCTTTGCCCCTGCTGAGGATTCCTATATCATCTTTTCATCAAGAGAGTCTGGGAAAGCCACTCAGTGGGTGCTGTAAGTTGGGAGCCACAAAAATCAATATAGGGAATATGAAGGCAATTTTTAAAGGCTAATGTGTGAAACATTAAAAATCCATGCAGTATAAACCATGTATAATCTTACCAACTCCCCAGCTCAAATGGATCAAACAGCAGAAATTGTGGTATATTGCACACTAAAGTGAAATAACCTTTAAGGCTGAAGATTGATTCTTTTGGGAAAGTTTTTACAATATAGTATATTAAGCACTCCAGAGAGAAAGAACACGCCTTCTCACAACAGGGAAATACACTTTTGAAAGAGAACAACTGGACTGTGATCTTATGGGTTAAATGAGGGGAATTAATCTTATAGGGGGAAAAGCTCAAAAGTTATGCCTTTTCATAAGAAAATGATAATTTTATTTTCAGAGCGTAATACCATTCAGTTACAGTTTTAATTAGAACATAATATTTAGAAAATTGTCTAGTGTTTTCTTGGGCATGACATATGTCTTACAGCATTAAAATTATTTTGGCTAAACCTTTATAAACCTCTTAAGCATTTGATGAGGCCCAGTGCTAGAAAAAAATTACCTTTGGCAGAGTTTTTATGCACTAAAATCAAGGTGATTGTTCTGTGTAAAAATCAAGTGAAACACTAAGACATGCTACAATCCACTCTAAAAAGATGAGTGGTGGGGAATATTTTTGTCTTGGCTGGGTAGCTGGGAATATGAAGAACAGAGAGGTGGGGTGGGGGAACATGCCAAGGTTATGTACCTTTTGTCTTTGTACTCTTTGTCAAGGCAGGATCTAAATATGCATCTTGAGAGTTCTAGAGGGCACAATATAACCTCTTTTTGAATCGAAGTACTTTCTCTAATTCAGTGCAATCTTCCAAAACAATTATAGCCTACAGCATACACACAATATCCTTGAAAAAAATGAACATGTGTTTTGTATAAAATTCCTAGCGCAATTATTCTCCTAGTACACTACTATGAAGTCAAGAATAAATAAAGAGGTAGTAAAAGAGATCAGCAATACACAGAAAACATTAAAAATTGAGAATTTCCCCAAATCCCAAACAGAGAATTAAAGCAGCCATTCCTGCACTCAACTCTACCAACTTGCCCCTGCATTGGCCAACTGGATTAACAGGGCAAAAGAATCAAAACATAAGCCTAATTGGAAATTGCCTTGGTTTCTGTACGAATACATACACAATGTCTCCAAAGGGATGTACTTTGTAACTTTGCCTTAGGAATGATATATTTCACCGTTCCTGTCTTAATTATTTCACTGAGACCTATGGAAATCCCTTGTTAAAACTTTTGCTGTGATGTAAAGTAACACTTTTTATTATTTAACATTTTAGTATTGCAGATTTTGTATTTGAAGAATTTCAACTAAAACATTAAAAACCTTCTCCTTCAGAACAGAAGTGTATTAAGTACAGAACAGATTTGCATAACACTTCTTAAGAGAGAGAGAGTGATTAAAAATGCCCCTAACACACTTGAAATACATTCTAGCAGTCAAGAATTGAAGGAGAAAAATGAGATGCTTCAAAATATAATGAACTTCCGTATGCTGTAATATTAAAGGAAAAAGAACAACATTTTCAAAAATGTCCAGGGGAAAGAAAAACAAACGACTGTGTAAGATTTCTGAATAACAGACAAGGGGAAACACCCATCAAGGACTAAAGCATGGCAAAACTACTGTGTAAACTCTTCATACTTTTAATAGGAATGAATCAGAAGCAGAGATGCATTGGATGCAAAATCCAAGGGAAAGTCAAAAACAAAGGGAAAAACAAAGTAAAACAAAAGTAAAACGTAAAACTGATCTTCAGTGAAGGGAATGTAAACATATACTAAAGTTAAGCAAAGAAGACTTCAGGAAATGAAGGGCTTTGCTGCTTGGGGACAAGAAACTAACAGAGATGATAGCAGGGGGCACTTGACAGATTTTGCAGACTAGAATCCACTACCCAAATGTTAAACAAAACATAATGCTTGAGTTTAAACAGAGAGGAAAAGATGAGTGACCAGGACACGTAAACTTTTAACCTGGCTTTTGTTCCAGGTGAAGAACCTGAGAGGATCACTGAAGAATTAATTTATGAGAACTGATGGAGTGGAAAGCATCTCAGCAGAGTTGGCTTGTATTTGCTGAACTCAGGCTAACATTACCGATTGACTTTTTCCACACACTGACTTGGGCAAAAAAGGATGAGGTAAAATTAATCTGGACTTCAGCAAGGTGTTTTGATCTAGGTGCAATCAGAAGAGCCGCTGAGATAATGGAGATGAATTGCTGGCTCAAGATGATGATATGGTGGATGGTGATTAGCTTTCAGATAGAGTATTATCAGGCTGAGTCATGGTTCAGCTCTGGCAGCACTGTACTACATAATCTCTAATGATTTTTAAGGCAGTGATTAATTTGGTCTTGATCAAATCTGTTGCTGGAAGTGGGAGCAGCAATAAATACTTATTCCCCTAGAAATATAATATAAAAATGTTACATACGTTAAGTGCATCTGAGGAGGACTCTCAGATGGGTATTGATGGAGCAGCAGTTATGACCTCTTACATCAAGGAATGAAAGTCACAATTTAGAAAACGATTTTTTAAGTGTTACTTAGAAAATGACTACAAATACAGTGATGGGGATAAAGGGGATAAAGTAGGGGAGGAGTACAAATAAAATAGCCATTGAAAAGCCAATTTACTCCTGGGATGGATACAGGGGGACATAAGCTATACTTATTGCATAGTAATGTGTACTTGGCTTGAGCAGAGTACAAAACACTACCAAACAGAAGCATTTGCAATTTCTCACTACTTCCAGGGGCGTGACAGACTACTTGCAATACTGAGTGGGAGAATTCAGGTCAGCAACATTCCCAATTCAGAGAGAAACTTCAAAACGATTCTAAATTGCTCCAATTACATAGAATACCACAAACTATGCATTTTATGTCCAGTGCATTTTTTTGTAAATGGTATCACAAAGGCAGAAGTGGTTCATGAAATGGAAATTTAATGTGAAATGCAGATTTCCCTAATCAAGATGCCATTGAGTCTTCCTTCTCTACAACAGCCTCACTCACAAAGGCTTTATTTTGCCAGCCAATAGCACCATGCCACATAGCCCTAAACTTTGTCCTCCAAGGACCTAGACTGGGATTTAGAGAAGAGCAAAGTGTGTTTCTACCTGAGGAGTGAAATAATTAATTTTGCACTTGTGTAGAGGGAAGGTCCAGCAGTGTCTCTTACAACTCCCTGACATTGTTACTGCTGCAGTGAACTTCAGATGCTTGCCTCCATGTAGGGCAGAAGCCTCTAGGCCGTTTGTCTTACTATTTCCCATGCTAGTCATCTTTCTGGTGGGCAGGGTACTCCTGTGAATACTCTGTACCAGTCTGATTTTCCTTCAAGTGAATTGGTTTGATTGGGGAAGAAATGTCTCAAACCCAGAAATATTGGCAGTAGCAAAGATATGCTGATTTGCCTCAGTATGTTCCTTCAGAAGTCAGTCATTACTGTTCCAGTCCAGATCTGCTGGAACTGGAATACTAGTTTTTATTCTCCAATGTTTTCTAGATCTTTCCTTTGTAGACAAAATTTTCAATTCCCATCCCTCTAACAGGATGTGATTTTAATTTTTCCTGTCTCTTCTTCCTGGCAGGAAACCATATCAGCCTCTCTTAAAGAGCCAAGGCTATATGACTTTGGACAATATTTTGCCATGTTCACAGTATACTTCTCAACAGTATGTACAATTTCAAGTATTTCTCCCTGATTTTTTAGGGTCTTTTCTCCAGGAAGATAAAGAATAATACAATTTTTTTTTGAGTGTCAGCCATCCTGACAGCAAAATAGAAAGAAACCAAGTGAGCTTTATATTAGCAAATAAACCATATGACTGACATCAGTGGGAGATATGCTCCATTGAGAGAAAATAATGGTCTCTGATCTTATGGAGATCTATGCCAGGCCATGTGCTTGGCTTCTTACCTGCACACAGAACTTTTATCGATGCTTACATTTTTATTTGAACTATTCCCCTATGCTTATGCTGACAAATACCAAAGTAGATGAGAAAAAGAAATATTGGTTTTACCTTACCTCCATAGAAATGACCTATAACATAGCATAGCATAATATAAAGGGAATAATATAAACATAATACTGCAAGATTATGTCCAAAGTAGTGTTCCACATTTCTTGATACAGTTAAAAGACAGATACCTCTCATTTTCCTGCATATCGGAATAGACCCCAGAAACATTTGTACGCCTATTTAACTTCTACTACTAATAGTACTCAAAAATTTCTACTGACCTCATCACATATTTAAAGTTGAATGTAAGACCAAAGAACTCACAAGGCCAGAAATATGAGTCAGGGTTTACACAGAGAGAACTGAGGTCCAAAGTGATTGAATGGCCAGGAAATGACTGTATACTAGAAGCAAAGTTGAGTTCAGTTTCTGAGATCCAGTCATCCAATGAAATCACAAGAACACATTTCCTCTATTTAATCATTAGATAAAAAGTGAGATTGAAGAAAAACTTCAATTTGTTTGGAAATATTTTTGCCTCCATTTTGAAGCCAAATTTCAAAAGCAGTGTGTTTATTCTATAAGTAGACCTATCAAATTCAGAAAAGTAAATGCCCATGGAAAGTGCCAATGGAAGACTGTGACTTCCCATTTGATGTTGCTGCTTTTTTTCTCCCCTAGCAATAATTCCTAAAGTAATCTAAAATGTCTGTTGTTTATATCTGAAGAAGACAACAGTTTAAAATATGCATACCTGCTTCTAGTGAGTTGGAAACACAATGTAACTATGATTTTATTACCACATCTTTTGTTCACTGGGTTTTCTATTTCAAGGGTTTGATCAAAATTAATGTGGTCTCTCTACCCAATGGCATTTATTTTGGTTATAAGATTAGAAATGTAAATTTGCAATAAAAGGAGAAAATAGGAAGCTGTTTTTAATGAATATTTTACACATGACTAATTAACAGAATCCCCTACAGGAATTTGGAAGTAATAAGGAATTGACTGAAAATAAATTAAAAATTAATAAAGGGATCTCCACACAACTTTGTTTATGAGCATTACCAGTTGCATTCTTAGTTATGAATATTTCAAGCTGCTTTGCTATTCAGGATGTTTTATTCTTGGAGTGTTCATAATTTTAGAGGTGATTAGACAGAAAAAAGAACAACACAAAACAAAATGTCTTGAAATGATAAAACCTACCTGGGGAAAACTTGCTAATGTGCAAATAATGGCTTAATAGCCATTGTTTTTGTCTAATAATACCTGCAGTATGATGTTCCTCCTAATCCACACCTTCTAAACAGAGGGAAGATAAATGCTTATGAATTCATTGAGAAAAATTAAAACCTTTTCCAAGATATTGTCGTAAGACAAGAACTGTAGTCATGCAGCTCTACATAGTCATTAATGATTATTAGATGAGCCTGGACCTGGAAGACTGCTGCAGCAGATTGTGGATGGGGATGCAGCACCAAAGCTGGGATGCCTGGCAGTCATGTATGAAACCTGCACAAAGATTCTTTGCTAATGGTAGAAAGCATGACTACCACTCAGCTATTCTGTTCTAATTTTCTCTACTAAATCTGTACATCAAAGTGCATGGCAAGACAATGGTACAAAAAGATATGTCTTTCCATGTTTACAGTGCATCTTCATTTATATAACAGAAATATTAACTGGAGAGGGAGAAACACATGAATGTGAAGTGTTCTCATATGCCTGATATATATTTTAGCTAGTGTAAAATCTTTGAAATAAAAGTGGTTCAAATTTTCTGGTATTGTCTTTGATACAAAAACTGATGATCAGGTCAACCTACGTATCCTGATACCAGAAATATTACAGCAAAATCAGAATAAAATAAAAACACCGAGTGAGGGTTTATGTTTGGGTTGTTTGTTGTTAGTGTTTTTTGTTGTTTTGTTTGTTTGTTTTTAAATTTCAAACTAAAATGAAACCATGGCAGATTTTGCTTAGCTGGTAATTTTTTTTCTCTCAGAATTTGTCTTCTCAGCTTCTCTCTCCCTGTCCAGGTACAGAATAGCAAGAGGCTTCTGCTACCTCCTTTGACAAAATTACTAGCAGAAAAACAAAATAAAAAAATATGAAAAAAACAATTCCACCCTTGAATTCACTGTCACTGCCACCTGAGAAGGTTAAATTATCTTAAATCATTTAGGATGCTAGCTCTTCCCTTGGAAAAAATCTCAGATAAAAAATCTCAGAATAAAGAAAATGGTGATTCCATCATCATCATCAAATGGAAAACTCCTTCAAGTCAGTAAGAATTCAATGGACGGAGAGCTTAGAATTTCCTCTTGTGTGTTTCTGAGTGTTTTGCAAAGACTAGACTAAAAAAATGGTTGAAATTTAAATATCATTAGCTGCCAGTAAATACTGGCAAGGACTCCAAGCATTGGCAAGAACCTTTTATTGGAAGAAACAACCCTTGCCTTCTTGTTGGGAGTGAAAGCCTGTGGCTACAGTGAGCTGCGTTGCAGGAGTGCACCAGGGACAGCGCAACAAGCAGCAGAAATTGGGAGCCACCAGGTAGTGAATGAAGAGCTGGGGAACAGTTTGATTCACAAATGCCTCAATATTGCTAGAAAGGCTTGTGGTGAAATTCATAGATGTTTTACAAATAAGACGCCCATAGCTATTCCAGCTGTAAATAGTCAAGTTGCCAATAATAGTTTGAGGTTCCAGGCTAATTCTGCTGAGACCTAAAACGTATTGTAGTGGACTGTTACATGACCTCAACACATTTTCCCCATAGGAGTCATGAAAGGAAGGAGATGCAGCCTCTCCTTCCTCTCCTGTAGCACCCCAGACCATCCACAGTTCCCACCACATTGCAGGCAAGCACTACGTTCAGCTGCATCTTTACGCAACCAGCTGCCAGATTGTATAAATCTTGAATATCAAACCTTTCAAACCATTCTATCAAAGAAGTAAAAAATTTCACCAAAGAAGGAAGCCATTCCCTAAGGAAAATGAAAAGATCAAATTCAGTTCCTGACTGACATTTTGCAAGAGTTCTTTTTTCTAAAAAACCCCAACAAAACAAAAGAGCGATTTGGATGTATTTTCTAAGGTTTTGATGTACTAATTTCTGAGAAAACTCTGGCAAATCATTTTCACAAGACACATATAACAGGGAAATAAACAGTAAACCAGACTTCTCAAGTCGTATTGTTTAGTTCAAGAAACCTAGAAACAAACAGAAAAAGTAAGCAGTGAAAAGCAAATGAAATTTTTGAAGCCTCTCAGGTACTTCTTCAGTACTTCAGGTTCTCATCTTACAGTGAGTCTTCATAGAGGCTATTGCAGGGTCTAACTCTATTCGTATTTATAGTAGAGCAGCAAGCAAGTGATCAATAGAGAAGGTTGTAACTTGCATTAGTCATTGTAGAAGTACTTACAAATGGTATCTTCAGTGTATTCTTATGACTAAGTAAATTATTGAATGTTGGAAAAGGACATGCAGAAGAGTGTTATAAGAACATACTAATCATATATGCACTATCTTGTTCCGTGGAAGAAACATGATTCCTTTACTTAAAAATAAGGACTAGTAATGATTCGAAAGCAGAAGTCTGCCCATGTATGAAGAGCTACAAACTATAAAGAGATTTTAAAGAGTGCTTAATTGACATTTCTAGCATATGTTTTCTTTTCAACTTCGATTAGGAGCTATTTCCAAAGAAAAGATCCAAACGTTTTGCCTCTGAGTCAAGTTAAATTTTTCTGGATTTAGTTCATTTTTATCAAGTGCAGTTGTTGTTGACTTGTATCCATCTATCTGTCTGTCTGTCTGTCTATCTATCTATCTTGCTTGTCTTTGTTGCTTTACCCGGGGACTGTAATGTGGGACCTGCACTATTCAAATGCATTAAAAAAAAGCCACACTGTCCTTTGATCTCAGGCTTGTATTAAAAATCATGTTTGGATGTTTGATTTGTTTTTACAATGAGTAAGCAGGCAGTGTATTGCAGCAGGTTTCCATAATCAGATACTCACTGTTATTATGCAATTTTAAATAAAGTATAAATTGTTGGCATGGAGGGAAAGTGCAAAGCTATTTTAAAATGAAGCACACTGATTAAAAATGAATAAATATTTTCAAATAATGAATCTGACTATAAGAGAAGCCAAAATCTACATTCCAGTGGAGGCAATGTATGAAGAACACAACGTATTTACCTTAAGATTCTATTTAACTCTACTGACAGCTATTCTCAGTAACACTGAAATAATGATAATACATCTTTTTTTTCTCTTTCCCTTATATATGTGCATATATATAGACATATATATATATATATATATGTATGTATGTATTATAACAGGTAACAGTATCGAGGTTTATTTTGTAAACTTGACTGATTCAGACCTCAATTCTGCAGCCTGGGAGACTGAATTACCTCATCCCAGTGTTTTCAATGAATGGTATTTCTGTGCTCACAACAGCTGAATCCCAGGAGTTAAACTGAAACTGAGGTTAAGTGCTTACACCTGTCTTGCCTGGGACCATCCTGCTTTGATACCATATTTAGCTTCTTACAAGAGATAATTAAGCTCCAAAAGCACTTTTATGGAAGACCTTTGAGCATTCATGTACATCAGATCGGGGCTGGAATGTGTAGATTCCTGATCAAGACCCTTTCTCTCATAACATCAAAGTATGTCTTTTTTATGTCATGAAAAGTCCTTGAAACTGCTCCTTTATCCACTAAAAGCTATGGCAGAGCCAATTAAGCTGTCATATGAAATTGATTGGGCATTAAACTAAAAAAATCTATTTTTTAAGTCTTGCGTTCATGCAAGCTGGCTTTACAACTAGACTGACCTATAGCAGGTAGTTAAGACCCTCAGAAATGGTTTGATGGACCGCTGTATAAATGGAAACTTGCAGTTCATCAGAAGAGTTTGCACTTCATTGATCAGCTAAGATGAGAAAAAAGATCTGTAAGTGCAATTCTGAAAGGCAGGAAAATTCTTACACATCTTGTTTACCTGGACCAGACACTGAAATTCTTGGATTCCTCTACACTAGGGAGCTAAATTTAGAGATTCAGCACACCAAAATACTGCCCTAAGACAACTTGTAGGCAAAACCTCAGACAAAGGAAAGAGATGGACATTTGACTGTCACGAGCATTTCTGAATTGTTAACATGTTGTAGCAATGTCCGCCTGTATTTCACACACACATACAAAAAAGTGTATTACTTTTTCCGTATAAATAATGGCCATTCTAAAGGTACACAGTAGCTATAAATGCTACATATTTGCCAGCATGAATTATCTTCTGACATATATAGCACTTAAAAGTATATCTAGAAGAAAAGGGAGAATTTCACACAAAACCTTTGTAAATGGTAGGATTGGATTTTAACCAGTAGCATCTTTTATCCGCTGTTTTATCAAGAAGCAACTTTCCTTCTTGTTGAATGGTACACTGAGAGAGGAAGGATGGTGTGAAAACTGAGTACTGTAAATACACTGAATGATTTCTTTTATGATGGTGTATTGCTAATGACTCCCTAGTTGAGATTGGGTTGAGATTTGCATTTAAATCAAGGATGAAACACCCTTGTTTCACACTTTAATGGTTGAGTAGTCTCTAAAGTTGGCACAGCAAACTTCAGAGTAGAATTTTCCTTGTTATTTTCTTTAATAAATATTTACTACACAGTTATTAACTATTTGCAGAGGAAAGTTGCAAAGGAAACAGCTTTTCTTTTGCGTCTCATTTTCTTGGGTTTTACAGTCCTTAAGTTCAGCAGACTCCACACATGCTGAATTGTATATATGTGTATGTACATATCTTACATATCTTTATGTATTTTTCACTTGGTAACTTACTGCCAACGTAGACACTCTAGAAATTCTAAATTAGGCACAAGCTGCTCTTTTGCTAAACCAAGCAACCAACAAACCTATTGGAACTGTTTATAGAGGAGACTGTTCATCCAGGCTCTTGTTCTGATGAAGTCTCTTGTCCCTTGGGCTCACTAGTCCTTTTTTAGTGCATGGAGCTGCTCGCCATATATATAATGTAATTATTTTTTGCATTAAATCTTGCTGTTACAATCATAGATTTTTATGATTGTATACTTTGTTCCATAAAAGCAGCAGAATTGTAATGGTTATGGAAAAATAACACTGTTTTGTTTTAGAGATGCATAACAACTTGACAGAATTAGAGAACTGACCCACAGATAACCTTGAACACTGAAAAAGTGGGTTATTATATTGGATAGAATCTGAATTAATTATGTTTTTCATCACTCCTGCTCTGAATCTTTTCATTGCTGATCTATTAGCCTCATAACTCTTTTATCTTCTCCACGTTTTTATTCCAATGGCCAAACTGCCTGCTTAAGGACAATCTGACTCCAAGGGGCTTCATCACTCCGATGTGAGTTGTTTCTTTTGTACTAAGCCAAAAGAGATTCACCAGACTGACACCATGCAAGAGGTGAGGCTTTGAATTAGACTAGGTTAAGAATCTGAGGTTTAAGGTAGGTAGGGTTAAGGATGAGGCCAAGAAAAAAAAAAATAAATTGAATGCCAGCAGAAGATTAGGTAACTTCAGAGCTTATTTGCCTTTTACAGCTTGTATTACTGGTATATACAATTCAATATCCCCATCCATGGAAAAGAAAGCAAATAACAAACCTGTATGGAGTTCATACAGCATAGCAAATATTTGGTTTAATGTACAATATTACAATTGAATTATGGATAATGGGTAGAATTTCTCTTTGATTAAGTAGAGCTGGATTAGTAAATGAGTACCTCAGATCAAACAGCTTATGGAAAGAATTAACTCAGTTCTCGAGAAGTCTAGTAACTAGCAAAGAAAAAAAAAAGAGAGAAAGAGGAACATTAAAGGAGAATAACCAATAATCCCTGTCTTCAGAGGGAGAGGGAGACCCCAAAGAGCAGTGAACCTAGGCTGCAAGTGAGAGGTTGCCACATCCTACCCTATGACAAGCACTGAAAAGCTGCATGCCAGAGGGATTTTCTCTTCTGTCCACCATGTTTCCTCCAGTTCCTCTAGTGTTTGTCTGTGTGAAAGACCCTTTTTTCAATTACATGAAAGGAGAAGAAGAGATAAAAGATGGGTCCAGGAACTTATGCTGCCCAGATAATGACCCTTTCTTTGTTAAAATTCCTAAATGTGAAATCCCAAAGAGAACAAATTCAGCCTCTCATCTTCTATTTCCCTTCCTTCTTTTGTCCACATTGCTGTCAGTCTCTTTGACACATTCTTCTTCAAACACTCCCTATCAACTCTAATATTTCCCAGGAAGGAGACTTTTTTGTTCTTCATCATCATGAAGACACCACAGATTTCTTTGGGTCAATGAACAACTTTATCTCTGACCATTCAACCTGACAAATAAGTTACACTCAGACTTCAGAAGAAAATAATACATTTGTGACCAAGATCAAACAAAAACCATACTAACAGTGTATGATTCATCACAGCCTCTTTACTCATTTCAGTGTTACTGGAAATATAGCTTATCAATGTTGACTAAAATAAATATTTTCATGCTTTTAAAATCAAACGGCTATTTTAAGATTTCGGTCATCTCTAATGGTTATTTGTCATAGCTTCCACTGATATAGCAGTATTTAAAGAGAAGCTACCAGGCCAAGCATAGGCCACAGTAACTTGTAAATTATCTATTTAGAAGGTGCAAAAGAGATACCACTGGAGCACAAATGACAATAAAGTGCTTCAGATCATGGAACGGAAAGCAAATGACTGTCAGAAAAAAAGCCTGATGATGTATTATAGGCAAAGGGACAACTGAAATGAATATTTAGACTCAGGATTGAAAACTAATATTTCCATGGTAACTTTTTTTTGATGGAAATATTTAAAGATTATTATGGCTGCAACAAAAATTAAACTGTAGTTTTGTCTTGAAGTCTTTATTTAGATTAGGGTTTACAATTTAATCCCTGTCCAATCCCTGATGCCAAAGAGACAGCTAAAATGAGTAAATGTTGAGTGGTTGTCTTAATATTTGAAGGATTAAGTGCATAAAGGGTGTGGCAAACACGAGGAGGTAAATCATATTTATTTAAGAGACTGGAGCGAGTTATATGTGGGATTTTATTGTCTGAAGAATATTTCACTGAGATGTGCATAGCTTGCCCAACTACCACATCCTTTATACAGCAAAAAAGTTGATAGGAAATTGCCTATGAAAGACAGGTTAGTCAGTGTCTCTTCTAAAGTATCTAAAGACTAACAATTTTTTAGATGTTATTCACCATAGTTTTATGCAATAATATTGATAAACTTTTTATTTGTTTGTTTTACAAGAAAAACTGTATTAATGTGTAAGCTGAAAAACTTACTATTAAATAAGTGACATTATACAATTCCTTAGCTGAACCAGAATAACTGTCGGTTACACAGAGGTATTTCACACAGCTAAAAGCAGGTAACTGGCACTCTACCACTTCAGCTGAATCAGAGGGTTTATTAAATGAACAAAACTTAGGAACTTCTGTTTAAAAAGGAAAAGACCACAGGAAGAAAAAGGGAATGCTACCATCAGCAGTGTGCATGTGTGTATTCCTGACTGTCCACTCATCCCTCTCTCATAGCCTATTCCCTGTTTTCCATCTGTTAATTTGCCTAAGCACTTAATTAATTTATAGGCAGCTTGTGTCAATATGTTTAGTTAGCAAGTAGCTGTCGCAGGAGTATCCCATCTTACCGAAGAAACCAAACCAGCCAGGGACTAGTAGAAAGATTATTTTAGTTGTGAAATAAGATGAGAATTTAATGGAGTAAATGTTGGTATTTTGTCATAAATCCTGCTTTACATCAAGGGAATAGGGACAGGACATTGTTTACCCCTTTTTTATAGTGAAAGGATAGATAGTTCTGTCCTCATGGGAGCCGCCCACCAGAGAGGGAAAGAACAATTTACTCCAGTGTTTACAAGACCTGCTCAGAAAAGGCATACTGGGGCAGGTTTTTTCTTGTTTATACTTTTTTTGAGAAAAGTTCTAGAAACTATCAGTGCCCTTATGAACTATGGCTTGTTTTCTTTGTATTTTTACAGCAAAAGAGAAATTCCTTCATTGATTCCCTTAAGATCTTTCCTCCCACTGAACTCTGGTCTCATTTCATATTCGGTCATTTCCTATTTCATGAGTACTTTCAGTTCTCTCACTAGTGGACCATTCACGCATGGAGACATTTATTGCCAAATCAGGCTTGAAATGCCAGTGCACTTTTTCTTTTATTAACCGCCTTTACATGATGATCATCGTCTTGCTTGCTGTGACTCAGCGCTGAGCATTAGTGATCTACGTGCAGCAGATCACTGCCATTGTGTAAGATTTGGGCTTTTCCCTCTACACTCTGATAATTGAGGCTTTGATGAAGTGGAGAGAGAAAATATTAACACCTGGAAATGCAGAAAAAACAAACAGCATTGCTGTGGTTCATTATAACTAAGAGCTTTACTAAAAGAAACATCAGTGCAATTAGAACATAATGCAAAGCCCTTTAAAATCATTGGGAACCAATCCACTAACTTAAATAGGCTTTGGATCAGGCCCACATTACATATCAAAAGGTAGTGTTATCTGAGGGAGATTGCATTTTGAAGTGTGAATAACCCCTACTGCACACACACAGCTTTTCTGTTCGAATTTACAGCTCTGTCGCATTTTCTGTTGCTGGCAACCTCTTTTCATCAACGTTTGTCTTGTAGCAGATTGCGATTATTATTCTAAATCCAAAGTGCTTTTTGAAAAAACATCATCATCATCTGGGCAGGTCTCCTGAACAGTTCTTTAACACGGTGGCATGGCTGTGGCTGACACAGCACAGTAATAAAAGACAGCCTGGAAACATGTCATTTTAATGTCCCATCAATTTTATAGACATTTTAAATGTTTTGTAGTTATGATCAAAACAGACTCTGTAAGCAGAAAAAAAAGGATGATTTGGGTCAGTTCTCAGAATGCTTGAATATCTCATAGAAGCACAATGTCAAGGGGCCTTGAACTAACCAGACATTTCTCCCCATGATGCTGCCCAGCGAGGGGAGGTGGCAGAAAGTATTCTAATGATTAGTAACAACTTTGTCCCCAAATTCACAGGATTACACAGAATTAACAAGGTTGGAAAAGACCATAGAGATAATGAAGTCCAACCTTTTACCTAACTTAACAACCTATCCAACACCAATCCATCATCTAAACCATCTAAACCATCTAAATCATGTCACTGAGTTCATCATCCAACCTATTCTTAAACACATCCAGGGACAGTGACTCCACCTCCCTGGGAAGCCCATTCCAATGGGAAGTCACTCTGTCTGTAAAAAAGTTTCTCCTGATATCCAACCTAAATCTCCCCTGACGCATCCTAAGACTGTCCTCTAGTCTTCTCACTGGGAGCCTGGGAGAAAAGGCCAACCCCTGCCTGACTAGAACCTCCTTTCAGGTAATTATAGACAGCAATAAGTTCTCCCCTGAGCCTCCTCTTCTCCAGGCTGCACAACCCCAGCTCCCTATATGCCTGACCATGGACTAGAGGATGAAGGTAAAAATATTTATTTATTTGTAAGAGACGAAAACCCCCAAGTAAATTAGCTAACTAGCTTGATGTAAGAGGCTAAAAGTATGTGTCTGTTCTATGTCACTCAATCCACAGAAAAAGTGGTGGCTCTCTGGGGCTGAAGAAGGCAATGGGTGGAAGAACTTTTTGGTCTCTGACACAAAGGCAGTTGTTGCAGCTTACAAAAGGATAAAGTTATCTGGTGGGAGAGGTTGTAGAAAGCTTTGAACAAATTAGTCTTGGTGTTTCAGGCTACCAATATTAATACTGTCAACAAATTTTCATTGTTGTCTTTTTTGATTAGTAGTTTTCAAAGAGATTTACGAAGGATTTACAAAGGAATTCTGTATCAATAACTGGCATACAGATAAAGCAAAGAAATAGACTATGAACTACAGTTGAAGAGCCTAGAGACTCTTTGAAGAAGCCAGGGAGAACAGATAGAAATAATGGGGAACAGAAGACACATTTCTTTTTCACCCATCTATGAAAAAATTCAAGATAAAGATTAAATTAATTTATAAAAGTGAGAGAATATTTCTGTATCAAGTTCTGTGATGAACTACTAACTCTTGAATATGAGAGTTTAGAAAAAAACAAAAAAAAATTATAAGTAACCCAAGAACTGCTGTTGCTGAGAGCAAGAAATTTTGCTACTGGTGGCAAGTAATAAAATATGGGAAGACAGGATATAGAGAGTTCCTATTCGTGTTATAAATATGCATCTTCACTCAGCAGAGGAGATAAATTTAAATTACCAGTTTTTCAATTCAGCTGCATCATTTGGAATTAATTTCCCTGAAGAAAAAGCAAGGGATCTAACAAGGTTGATCTCTGTTACAGTCACCAAATGAAATTGAACTTGATGCCAAATATTAATAATCCTTGGGCACAACCAGTGATAGCAACAGCAAATTTCTGGCTGAAGGCAAAATGTGCTAACTCTAAAAATACTTGGATTAAATTTATGATCTGATTTGCAGATGAAACATCCAGCACTATTATATTTTGATGAACTCACATGTCAGAAACAGGCTTTTTCTTTTATCGGATTATTTTGTCATGATGCCCAGTGTCCATCCTGGAAGAAGGTAAGTAAGAGTTTGTACTTCTGTAACTACTTTTTTTCTGAAGACACCATAAATATTACCAACATTACTTGACTTTTTCAAACGAGGAAGAATGGATAATTATGAACTGAAATAAAATGCTCTGGAATGCATCTTAGAAAAAAATCAACTAAAGTTTAGTCAAGTAGGAAGACTATTCTGCAGTGGAAACAGCAGTAGAGCCTAGGAGAGTCTGAACATACTTTTGTGCAAAGTGGTCAAGATCTCAATTTCACATTTTTCACTTCCACATTCAGTGGTTTATTACCTCAAAATACTTTCCTATGTCTTTAAATTCATTACAACCAGATGCTGAAATGGTGCTTATTAAATAACCAGTGTCACTTGCTTCAGCGTATTTCTCTGCCTATTTAGAATGTCTGAAAGGATTACTGTAGGAAGAAGTGTAATAGTGTTATCATATTGTGAAGTGAAGGAAATCAAATCAAATTAACACCAATTTAATTCTGAAAACATGTGTCCACAATAAGGTCTTAAAGTGATTTAACTCCACTATTTAAATGGCTAATTCAGATTAATTTTCTGGTAATCATGTAGATAAGCTCTTATTCAATAGTGGCTAATTGACTTCTCACTGCTGGGAAAGGGTTTCAATGACAATTTAGAAGCAGGGAAAGGTGTTCATTACACATGTGTCACGTGAAGAAACCTGCTTTAGCTGTTAACTGGATAATTTAACTAGGAAATGACAACAAGAGGATTACATCCAGATTACTTGAAATCAATACTAAGATCAACAGTCATGAGCAATATAGGAGAAAGTGGATGAATCATCACACATTTCTTGAACTTTGAATAAAAATAATGTATCAGCATGCAAAGCTTTGAAGCATGGTCAAGTCAGAATGTGATCATTTCGCAATTTTAAATAATTTTGATTTCCATTAAGGGCAGCTTTCATCTATTTTATCCACTCTGAAATAAGGTGTTTGTATGATAGTGTCAGGCTTTGCCCTTTTAGAAAAGAAATTTTATCTGTCAGATATTACTAGAATGTTAGTATATGGCCACATTCTCACACCACATACACACGCGCATCTCAAAATGATTTTGTGAAGAAGATATTTTAAGTCATGCTTAAACAGAACAAAATTAAATCAGCGCGTATGTATTTTGTGAATAATGGAAACTGACTTTAATGTTACTTCAAAGCACATACATCACTTCTGCACACTGCTTCCTTTGTGTTTTCTGCACACTCCACCTCCCCTACAGTAAAATCAACAAATACAGAGTATTGCTACTCAAAAGCACATCATATAATGTTATGTCTGATGGATATAGGTATTAGGTATTGGATGGCTGAATTGTCATACTTCCATAAGCTGGACTGGGTAAATCTTTTTATTCACTGTGCTTCATTATTAGCATCCTTAAGTTTTTTGTCCTAGAATTTTTCTTCTAATGTTAAGAGATTTTACCCAAACTTACCTCCACAAAGACATGATAAAGAGACTAAGATGAAAGTAGAGAAAAAACCCAAACCAGGCACATTTTATTTCCTGTTCAACAACATTTCTCTTTAAGAGGTCTTTGCTGTTTTATCCAAAAGGCAGTACTCTTGCAAACATGTATAAAGGGACATCACCTTCCTGCCTTCCTGAAAGGTTTTCCTGAGGCGGCTCAAGGAAAGAAGTAAAGATAGAAATATAATTGTTTTGATTTCAATAAAAATAACCAGTATTACCTCTCATGTCAGGTTTTATGGTGTGATAATGCCATTCAGATGCAGAGTCACTTGTAAAGCAACAAGCCTTTTCATAGCTCAAGGAACTGTGGTCCAGCTCTTTAGCTAGCATAAAAACCACAGTTGCACTGAACCAAATGGAGCAATTCTGATTTACCTGAACCTAAAACATGGTCCTGTATTTCTCAGAACCACATTTTGTATTATCCTGAGGATATGTTTTGAAATATTATATAATTCAGGCCTGTGTCATTCACCTGGCAAACTGGACTTGCTTTGTTGTACTAACACTTGAACACACCCTTTACAGGTGCCTTTAGCTCACAATTTCACAGCAATATCAACAAATCTTCACCTTAACTCAAGAATATTATGGAAGCCACTTTCCCACCCCGAATCTCTGTCATGGAAGAAAATCAAATTTCTACTTAACATAAGAGCTTGTTCTGAAGAAATTGGCAATTAGATTGACACCTTGTGCTTGGAGAGAGCATGAGACTCAAAATCCTACTCTAATTAGTGTTTGATGAAGATGGAAACCTCAAAGCAGGGCAAAAGAAAAGGAACACAGAAGAGCAGTGTTATAAATAAAACTAGTTTATGCTGGTTATCACATGCTATAATTTAACAGCAGGAGAATTTTCTGTACTAAACATAAGGAAGTATATGGGAGCCCTTGGTAATTCCCCTCAGGCTCACCTGTATCCCACACTTTAAATTAAGGAGAGAGAAAAATATGCTGGTTTAAATTTTACAACAATTTTGGCCTGAAGGAAACCTCACATTTTCCCCAACACAAATCAGCTGCATTTAATTCCCCAGACAGCTGGCATGAACACAGTCTCTCCACAGGACACCTGAATTACAAAATTAGCACATTCAGAACTCTAAATCACATTTCATTACATTAAGCCCTAAGGTCCAGCGTTGTGGAGAAGGAGAATAAATTGCAGAACTTCTCCTGAATTAACCCTCTTAACACACTCTCAAAGTTAAATTGCCCTTTCCTCTCCTTTAAAGAGTCGTGGAAACCTAAACACTCCCTCCTGCCCTTTCTCATCTGTTTCTCTTTTTCCTAGTGTCACAGTTTATGGGACATGTGTTGCCTTGTCAAAAACTCACATTTGTAAATTAGCCCATCACGAGCTGTTTTGACTCAGGAGATTTGCAGGTTAATGATTATGCCTGGTTCTCCAGACAACACTGGCCCATCCAGTTCTCCTCAGCAGCTCAGTTTATTTTAGTGTGATGGCATGGCTGACTAAAAGAAACACGTACCCATCAGTTTTTCTTGTGTGCAAGTTGCTGCAAACCAAGTAACAATTCCTGGGAGAAGCAATGTGAATTTGTGAGACGCTGTTGTGTACAGCTATGCAGCGCTGACCTGATCGGATTATTGCAAATTTGCCAGGTCTTGCTATTTTATGATTATATTATTTTTCTGTTCCAATTAGCATGAATTTTCATGTTAGATATGTATGCTTAAAGACCAGTGTTTTATGGGCTCAGCTTGAGCCAATAGATGCAGACAATTAAAAAGATAATGAAACAATAACAGGAGGTCTTCAAGGAGGAATAAGATTAGAAAAAAATGAAAGCCACGTGCTTTTGTGTGAGCCACGTATTATGTTTGAAAAAGAATACTGTTTCCAAATTTTGGAGATCCTTCTTAATATTAATTATTGAATATGCAATACTAAGATAACTCAAAGAATTATAAAAATATGTATATTTACTTTATGCATTCATTAACAAAATGCCAACATGTGTGGAATCTGGTGCTTCTCACCTTTTGCCTCAAAGCATCTCCTGGGCAGTTCTACACATACCTGCTGTGCTGAGTTGCCTTCAAGAACCTGCCCCATTCACAGGGCCAAATGCTCCTTGAGCTAAAAGTACAATCGAGATTCACTGGTATATGCAGGGAAGTTTCGTCATTTGCTCATTCCTTGCTCCCTATGCAGTGTCACGGTTTTGCAGTGTGATAGGAAATCATTACTGGCACATCCAGTACTTGTTGTTTGAAATTACCTCACATCAAAACATTAGCAATATCTGCACGAAAATGCCTCTCTGCTCTTGAATCTGCTCACATCCATTTTTAGTATACTGAATTTTCTTTCACACTTTATTGACTGTTACATAGAAAATAATTTTTTAATAACAGTCATTATTTATCTACCTGAGATGACTCACGCTGTGCTAACCCCAGCCAGTCATCATTACCTTTGCTCTGAAGCTATATGAAACTATGAACTGCTATTGCACTCTTTCAACTTCTTTAATCACTTAAACCAGTTATTTCTGAAGTGCTTTTAACTACCTGTACACACAGCACACCTTTGCCTCTTATTTCTTGTTACAGATATTAAATTTCTATTTTATGGAATGCCAGAAATCCATGACAGCTGTGACAATGAATTCTATACCTTCTGGAAAGTTTCAGCTTTTGGAGAATGTGAATAAGCAATGACTCAGTATTTTTCACTAAAACCTTCCTGGATCCATCTTTGCAAAATGCATTTTACAAGCAAATAACCTATGCAGTTTAAATTCTGTTGTGAATAGTCCATTTGAAACTCATGATAAAACAGAGTGAAACAAAACAATTGTGCTAAAAAACCCCAACCCTGGCAGCTAAGCTGTGAATGTTGGTCTATTATAAGATTAGCAAGGGAGTTGCAAATAGTTAGTAATTTGTTTATAGATATCCGATTTTGGGAACCAACTCTCCTGTGAACACAGCTGCTCTCTAGAGACTCCTGCTTAGGCTGCAATTTGCAGCTACATGTCACAGTGCAGGAGGCTGACAGGACCCTTGTCTTGGAGTAGTTCAAGATGGTGAGACATCAAGCTCTAGGAATCAGAGTTTGCTGAGACAGAGACCTTTGCAGGAAGGCAGGAGATGGCTCACTGTACTTCAGAAGCGGATGGAATGGTCTGTACAGACAGAGCCACTCAGCTACCAGTGCTCAGAACAGTCATGTTAAGGGGACTGCCACAGTCAGCCACAAAGGTTTATGCATTTCACATGCCTGGGGAAAAGCAGAAGATCCATGGTTGTTTCTACATAAGTTGTGGGGCATGCCAAGCAGTGGGTTCATAAGAGATATTACTTTGCTTGAGGGTCTTCTGTTGCTTTTGGCTGAGCCTGCTGAGGGAACTAGATGAATTTCTTCAGACTCACGCCTCATTGTAAGTGAGGTAATGTATACATAAACTTTGGATGGAGACGTTAAAAAAGAAGGCATCCTCTCCAATCCTAAGAAGTCATGTTGTAGCAGAGGAGAAGAAAATAAAAGTTATGACAGAACAGTTGCATGCGGAGCAAAGGCGACTCCATTCCCTTAGTGATTCTGGGTGTTAGATTTTAGAACAAAGGAGTTAAACCATGTGTTCATTTGGTCTGTTTTTTTGAAGTGAAAACTAAAGGCATAAAATAATTTTTGAAAATAGATTTAGTTTAAATATTTTCATTACTAGGTATTCCAAGAAAGGATCCAAAGAATTAAAAGATCTTAATGAAAAATAATAACTACCAAAGAGAACAATTTGCAATAAGTGAAACAAATAGAAAATAATGAAAGCAAACTGGAGTCAGTCTAATCTACTGAAACTAAATTCTTAACTGAGTACATGATAATGGAAATAATTAAAATTACTCATTGTATGAAGGACAAGAAAATAGCAATAAGGAATATTGAAATGAAGTATGGGAGAAACAGATGTTTTTGCAAATATTGTGTATATTAGGCTTAGTGAGAGTGCAAAAGTGGCAGCATATTTGAATATAAATATTTCTCATAAACAGTGTTTCCAGCTTTTTTCCATGGCTTTTTCTGTCCTTTAGTCAATTCAGTGAGAAATTTATCCTTGGGCATAATTTTTGCCTTCCCTGTCACAGTGCATCAATTATATTTCACACTGTACAGTGACATTAGCTGGCAATACTGTTTTATGCTGTATTCTGTTATTATTTATGAAAAAAATCTATAAAACACTTTTTGGAGACAAAACAACTTCAACACATTTAACTGTAAGTTCTCATCGATGGTGAATTTTAATGTCCTATATTCTTTACCAGCCTTGCCTGGTAGAAAAAATATTCTTTGCTGCAGTCTAGTAGCTGTGAAAACACAATTGGGTATTCAGTAAGCATCTAAACTAACATTATTTATGAAAAAAATCATTCAAAGAACACCTGCAGGAGGACTGTATTCATCTGGAACACTAAGGATCAGAAAGCTTGAGATGTGTAAAGGATTCTGCCATCTTCTGTTCTACTCATACCTTCTCTTTCTGTGTTGGGTTCCTGACATCTGAATAAGTATGGAGGAAATTACTATGAAGATACATGATGTGACAGATCATTATTGCCATCAATACATGACTTAGATAGGAACACTGAAAACCAACTCATTTGTCAGCTGAAGCATACTCCTGCAAGCCAACTTTGCCATTCATGTCTTAGTCTGCTACTGTTTGGAGTGAAAATTACATATGTTCTTCTAAAATACAAGCAAATAAGGTTTGGTAAAAGTACTAGCTAATCGGTGCCTCTTTACTCTGAGGAAAACACAGGTAATTTATCAGGTCATAGTTTTCCAAGAACATAGAAATTCTTAACAGAAAAAGCTTACCTATTCCAATATAGAAATTCCATCCCTTGCAATCTAAAAAGCTCCAGGGATGTCCCTTACTCTCCAGAGAAAGACATGAACTTGTTTTTTGCCTAATTTGGTGATAGATCCCTAGCATCTATATATTTCGGCAAGGAGCCATGAAGATGATGGATAGACTGAGGCACCTGAGAGATATATTTAAAGAGATATTTGAACTCTTCAACCTGGAGAACAAATGGCTTAGAGGGATCTCACCCATGTGTAAATTACCTGATGGGAGGGAGTAAAGAAGATGCAATCAGACTCTTTACCATAGTGCTCAATGAAAGGACAACAGGTTGGGCAGATATTTGCACTAAAAGATCTCCAGATGAGCATCCTTGCCTACCTCAATTATTCTATGATCCAGAGGCCAGAGCTTGTAATGATTTTTTAAAATCTCCCAGAAATTTTCTAGGTGGAAAAAAAAAATAAAAAAAATTGATTGCTGTTCTGATGTTTGATGACCTTTACCCTTATCAGGTTCTTAAATTCATGATGAGGAACAAAGACAGCACATTAGTATCCCTTTCTAAGAGATAATACCATCTTCTAAAATAACAGATTAATCAAATACTATTTGGACATAGCAGCTGTGTTCAGTGAAAAGACACACAAAATCTGGATGAAGCCAATGAATTTTGCTGATGATATATAAATAGATATATTATTGCCCCTCTAATATCAAATTAGGAAGAAAATCTGCATTAATTCATTCTTCCTTTGTGAGAGAACTCATGAGTTTTCTTGAGAGGATCACTCAGAGATCTGCTCTGTTTGCTCAGAGACATAGGATGGAAAGTTTCTTCCTCATTCCCAAAAGGCAACAGAGGATGAGTGAAAGAGAGAGTGAAAGACAAGATGTCAAAACCCCACAAATTTTTTTATCACAAGAACATGAGATAACTGAACAGTCTGAAGCCTGACACCCTAATGTGTCAGCTTCGATGAGATGTGTTACAGACTCAGCTTGGAGAAAGCTGTGCATTCTGTTATTTTAAAACACTGCAACAGTTACAGCGAGGCTAATTTGTTACATTTAAATAAGGTATCAAAAGAGAGTTATGATGTTGGGAAAATGACCATATTATTCCAGAGTATTTGTAAAACAACTGGTTGGTTGGAGCAGTGGCCATCCTGTCTAAAGGGTTGCTGGCAAGAATAGACATAAGAGATCCCTTTGGAATATCACCTACTTGCATCAGATGGAAGCAAGATCTGCCAATAGAACAGTTTGGTTTGCTCTATATTTGCAAAATAATCTAGGGTCCTCAGATAAGTCTGCTGTACTTGCATAAACTAAGCATAAGTGTGAGAATATTCTTCAATGAAGTATTGAAGTTTGACCCTGGCTGTCTCCTCTGTACTGTGCCATCAGTGCCAAGAGAATGAAGAGCTATTTTAAAAGGACAGCTGGAGATGCCTTTGATGTAGACAGTGCTATGCCTCCCATAGTCATTGAGAACGTTGCAGGGTGGCCCCAAAAGAAAGACTTTGGGCAGGTGCAAAGTGAACTGTGCTCATATAGTACAACAGACTCAGAAGGATGTCTCCCGTGTAGCAGACTTCAAAAGATTCCTTAACTTCCCTATGTATTTTAGGGTTTACCTTCATTTGAAGCAAGGATCTCAGGGAAAGCCAGTATGAAGCCCATCTCTGCCCTTCTTTGACCATGCACTTAATACATTAAAGTAAGGTCTTTGTTATTTGTTCACATGAGCTTCCTGTGCAGGTACTGTTCAAGACAATTGATGGACAATACGAATTTTATTGTTAGAAAGCCTAAAGTATACCATTTGTTTGAAGAGGTCATTACATCAATGTATAACATGTCCAGATGAAGTAATATTTTTATTTTATAAGGGTAAACCAGAACAAATTCTTCATGATTGTTGTGTAACACAAGGTGTGCTTGCACCTCAGCCACAGAAAATGCTGCAAACAGCTAGTGCTAAAACCCTCTGCCTCGAACTCTCATCTGTACTAAACTTTGAGACAGGAGCCCAGCTCTTTCTTTTTCGACAAATTAGTCCTGTAAGTATTTTGGGTAAAGCAGTTCAACCAGAGTGATGTAACATGCAGGATGTTTGGAGGCATAGGTTTAATATGCCCACATTGTTTCATATTTATAAACATGCCACATTTAACTGGCACAGCTTCACACATTTTTTATGAGAGCTGCTCTTTTCTTGGCAAAGCAACACAAATTCATTACACCAACATCAAGATTTCAATGAATAGAACCATCTTTCCATGACTCAGAGGTCTTATTCAGATCAAAGAGATAAAGCAGGGAAAAACATTCCTGAAATAAAGGAAACTAACTGGGAAAGACATGGGTTTAGCAGGGAGTGGAGAATGCATATATTCTGTAGTGTATTGCCTTATTTTAAAAGTCGTCAGAATTCTCTTGTGGGTTTGTCTCTGATCCCTTCAAATAATTTTGATGTACACTTGTGTGCTTAAAATTATTTCTCCTCCCTTTTATTGTGCTGTCATGTTAATAGATTCTCATGTCACTTTCTATTTTTATTACAATTTCTGTCAGGAACATGAAAAACTCAAATGTCTTAGTAATTTGTAAACTACCACAATGTACTCTCTTTGGCTTGACCTTGTCGTTATTGTATAACTTAATTGGCAAACTATTCCACTTCTTTTCCTTTTCATAGCCTTATTACAGTGGAAAATGAGAAGAGACTTGTCATTGACCAGTCAATCAAAAATACACAGCATTTAGAGATGAAAATACCAACTTCTCAATTAATTTCATAAAATTAACACTAATTATGATAAAAGTCTCCTGAGATAAAGATTGAGATCAGGAATAATAAGCACACTTTTAGCCTTTCCTCTGACAAAGCCTGTAATAAAATTAGGAGTGGGAAAAGTTTAATTCAATCACAAAATTACAGTTCCATAGTTTCTCCCTCAGACTAGAAGATATTTAAGAGACCTCCATTTTTCTCTGTACAAAGAGTCAGAGTATATTTTGTTTTCCCAGTTCTGTTGGTTGAAGCGTAGATCTGGCTGTAATTTAAAAAAATGTCTTTCCCAAGATACTTGATGACACTTTCACATTTTGGGCCACTACTCTGATGGGAAGCATAATCATTTCACTATTATGTTGTTATTTTTTGCAATGGTTTTAGTTTTTCTCACATAGTTTCTATCTTCAGAGGGAGTAATTTTAAACTTGATAAGGAAAGGAATGTCTTCTCTTTTTTTAACCAGTGTCTATATACTCTGTGCTCTATCACAACAGTAACAATAATTTAAAAGAAATAAAAGAAGCAATAGACACAACAGAAACCCATTCTCCAGAACACGCCATAAATCATTGAGGTCTGGGGAGACAGAAGTCACTGGAGAAGGCTGCTTTATTATTACTATGGGAAAATCAGACACTAGTCATTTAGCACCTGATTTAAGGTAACACATGTTTCAAAATGAAAAACTGTTCAAGGAAGAAGCTTTTCATTTCTGTGAAAAGGAGCATTATCACAGAATCAGTGGTTATCACAAAAAGCATAGTCGGCTATAGTTATGAATATTTGTTGGTCCCATATCCTGGGCAAATACTTGAGATGAAATATTCTGGCTCATTGTAGAAAGATTACATCTCTAATTTAAAACTAATAGTTAAAATTGAATAAACATTACTATCATTCAGCTAACTTTTTTCTCTAGCAATTTTAATTGAGACAGCCTTCTCTCCTGCCTTGTAAAAAAACTCCATCCAGAGATCCTTTCAAAGGTATTCACTTACACTTCTCATTCCTTTCTCTGGTTTTCACAAGCTACCTCCCCAAAAATCTACAAGCAAGAAGGAGAAAATGGATGCAGTTTTGCAGGAAGCCAGCTGACTGTGCTGATCACCTGATGGACAACAGATTAGAGAGCCCAGGATAGGAAAACACTGATCAGGTAGAAACTGCCTTTCTTTCCCCTGCTTTTTTATTTCAGGTCAAAGAGCTCAGATTTGAAATGAGAGCATGGCCTTTAGAAAATAAGCACCTAAACCTTTCTGTCATATACCATGGCAGTTCAGGAATATTAGGTTGTGCATTATTGTCTTTTTTACTTGAACAAATCAATTTACTGCATGACAAATAAGCACATAATGCAAAATGCCAACTTACAGATTGGTATCACTAAAAAGAGAACATGGTTGTATTGGCAAAGGACCACATTGCAGATCTTGGGGCAGAAAGCTTTGTTTATAAAAGATATGTGACCCCTTACATCTGGTACACTGTAATCAAGCAACAGATATGGTCAAACAGGACTAAAAGTGTAAGTATTTCAGATTGTCATGCTCATACCATAAACAAAACTGTCTGATTCTTCACAGGCCTGTCAGAATTGGGAATTGATTTGTTATAATACGAGCATAACAAAAAATCCAAGAACTTCTTAGATAGAAAAGGTTTTAATATCTTGAAAAGCAAAAGTCCACAGTGATCTATATCTAAAAGTTTAAATAATTAACCAATTTTCATTATGTTGCTGAGGCCACATAAAAAAATTAAAATCTCAATGATCAAACTTATTAAGGTTGCATTCAAGAAATCTAATAATAATTTAATAGGAAAATGTAAAAAAAATCTGTCTTTGATATAGTGGTTCTATACAGTTCTGAAGATTGTAATCAAAGTCTGGGAGGAGGAGGATTAAGTTAAGCTGTGTCTCAAGTGTTGTCTCTTCTGTTGTATTGGTATAGTATGTTTCTAATATAGAAAATGCAGTCTACATTTAAATTATTCATGCTCTTTTTCATTAGAAAACCAAAAAGTCAATTTAAAAACTCAGTAAAACTTTAATGAAAGCCAGAGCCCTATGACAATTCTGACTCTCCATTCCAAGGTGACAACAATTTTCTCATCATTCCTTTTCTCAATAAAAGTAAATTTAAACTTTACATCTTTTACAAATGATGAGGCCCTGTAAACAAATATAAATATGCACAGTGCTGTTCCAGGTTGGATGTCTGTCACTCAAATCACTGTCATACCACAAGCTACCTGGATACAATCAGAAGGAAAAATAGAGATAGTTAGATAGGTTTACAGGATGATGTCTGCATGAGTGATAGATGTTAGTGTTCTAGGAACCTCACTGTTTATAATAGCTGTTACTTTTATGTTCAAGGTGCTGCAAATTCACCTCCATGCATCAAAAAAAAAGAAAAAAAAAAGAAAAAAGAACAGAACAAAGAAATACTATAAATTTGTTCCCTCCCTCAAATAAAATAATTTTTTTCAATAGAAAATAATTTGGGCAGCTGGTGAACTGTGGAGCTCACCAATCTATGAGTTCTCAAACACACACAAGCTGTATCTTCATGGTTCAAGGAAGAACTGACACTATGCCCAAAAGGATTATCAATCACCAGCTGCACAATATCATCTGTTGTAAATTGGGAGCCTGATTAATAACAGCGATTTGAGCATGGTCCTTGAAAATTGTGATCTTTATTGACTAACTGGACTGGTGACTTTCTCTTTTCATGTTGTTTGCACTCAATTTGTGCTGCTTTCAGTTATTGATACCGTATATTACTGTTTCTGTTATGATTGTTTTCCACATTATATAAAGTCAATAGTGAAGTGTCAGGTGAAGGAGGTAAATTTTTTTATCAATTGTGTATGAGACTTGTAGTCCTGCTTTTGATTTTCTTTCTCATTCATCAGCAATTGTACTGTACCTCTGCTTTCTTTTCGTTGTGGGAATATCTAGAAAACAAGGGGAATATCCAATCCACTGGTTAAAACAGACTTTGAAGTTGTTAGTCTTTCAGAATTCCGTATTTTATCTAAAGGACTGAATCAATATTTTGGAAGTGGCTTGCTTTAAAAAAGGAATAGTTGAAGCTTGACTTCCATGTTACTTATTTTAAACCTGACTCCGATTACATTGAATTTGTGTATTTAAGTGATGAAGTCAACCTATTGCTGAAGAAAGGGACTGGTTCTGTATTGCTTAATTACCCACTGCATTTTAAGAGCTCTGTGAAAAGTATAGGTCCAACTTTACCTGTTTTGTGCATAAATTTTGTTTTTAACTCTCCGTCTTCACCCTATTTCCTTAGTCTAGTCTGGGGACTGTACCACTAAATTTCTCTCCTGACTGGCATGGATTCACTGGAGCTCATATCCATAGGATTCCTAGCAACTGTCTTTCAGAAAACTGACAAAGCTGACCCTTTGCTCCTGAGGTAATATATTTAAACTGTTTAACTCTCAAAGGAAGTCAGACACTCTGCAGAACCTCTTATAATTATGAAAAGTCCAAGCCCTCTTGCTAAATGGTGAGCAACAGAAGCTTCATTTTTTAATGTGCTTCCTATCTTAAAATGAAGATATCAGTGGAGACTGTTACCTAACACCCTATTCACTACAACACTCTTTTTTATAATAAAGAAATAAAACATATCGGCAAAACCTTGCAGTGCAGAAAACCCACCACAAACAATCAAAAAATAAAAAAACAACTCAAAACTCATCTATTCTAGCGTGATAACAATTAAATTAATACTGTAACATTCAGTACATTTTGGCAAACAAGCCTCATGAATCAGCACCACTCCCTTAAAAACTTTTAAAAATCATGATTTTAAGAAAAGTTGTGGAACAGAAGCCAAAAACCTCATGCCATTTTTTCCTGGAAGGTTAACGGTGGGTGTTCATGAATAGCTTTTGTGAACAAAAAGATGAATTTAAATAGATCAGCTTTGTTATGTCCTATTACTAGATACTTTCTTACTTGTAGGAACTTAAAGTCTCAGACTTCATTACAATTATTTACAAGAGACCTTCCTTTTTCTTATTAGGGAAGTTATTTTATTCCTTACATGATATGAAAGCAGAGACTGTTGGATATTTTTGTCCTCGCTATTTTGCAAGTCTTGTTGCTTTCTGTGTAGTCTGTGGTGCTTCAAGGTGGGAGTAGTTGGGGTCAGTGCATCGCACCAGCATCACAAGTTGCTCTACCCAAACTATTTAGCTGGATAGTCCCCACAACACTTATTCTGAGGCTTCATTCTTGCATCCTATTTCTACCCTCCTCCAGGCCTGACAGAACACATCCCAGAAGCTCCAAGGTTACTGTTACAATGAGCTAACTTTGGTCACATGCTCTATTCTATGTTGAAATAGAAAAAACCCAACCCACTAAATCTGTTTGATGTCTCTATTGCCATCGTCCTTTTACCTAATCACAGGAAACTCATTATACCAAAGTTTTAGAAACATGCTTCTAATACTTGTCAGTTTTCAGATGATATTTTACAACTGAATGTTCAACCTCTTCTAGAGCCATAGTTAGAAGACAAATGATAAGTCTAATAAGAATGGAAAGAATTTCACAAGAAGGCTATTGTGGTGACATCAGTGGTACAAGACTGCATAATTGAATCCTGCAACTATGAAATACCGTTAACGGACGACTTCTTACTGGAAACTCAGTTGTGGGCAGACTCTCCCAATATCTTAAGTTTGTCTGAAGACTAAAGGGAGGATATTTTTCTTGGAAGAACACTTTCTTCAGCAGCAAGAAACTGTTTACATGTGAGAAATTGCAAAATTAAATGCAGACCAGAACACCATATGAAGATAAACATTCTGCAGAATGTAATTGTTAAAAGACATATTCTTGGGAGTAGTACTTATAAGAAAAGAAGGTGAGGCCTAGAAGGAAAAAATGCTGAGAAATCTCAATAAGGGAGGAGAGACATTTCCACAAAAATATACTTTGTTAGAAACTATTCTCAGATGTGCAGTATTTTGAGAAAAGACCTAAGCATCATGGTGAACTCGATATAGTGCATCCCACTGAAGACAGCAGGAGATTTCTTCTGCATTAAATGGGCTTTCTTTTTCACCTTTGTGGAATGGAAAATTCAGAGTGTAATTTGTAGCCTCAGATATGCATTCAGGGGAGAAAAAACACTGCATGCAACAAATCAACCTACAACCAGGCCAGCTGCCACAGAAGAAAAGAGATGCAGCCAGAGTGACAGCAGGCGAAATATCAACCATCTATGGACAGACAGGCAGGTGGGCAACATCCAGGCAAGCTACTGCCAACGGCTGCCCAAGGAGCACCAGCCAACAGCACAGACCTCCAGAAGCAGAGCAGCAGAGGCATGGATAAATGAACAGACTAATGCACTTTAATGCAAGCAGCCACACACTAGGTACTGTGACAAATCAAGGGAATCAGGAACTCATCTGGCAAGTCAAAGTTTCAGGATGAGTGGACCAATCCTGATCCGAGTCACATTTTGGGTAGTACACTCAAGGCACATTTTAAGTCCATAGCAGAGTGACTTAACAAAGCCACTTCTTCTATCCCTTTCTGAAGTGTTATTAGTTAGGCTGGCACTTCACAAAAGTTCCCAGCCCTGTATTGTCACTTGGGCACTCAATTTTAATTCAAGGCAGCTGCTTGTATCTGCCGCTCATGCGAAAACAGAGTCCCTTGTGATCTGGGTAAGAATGTCTGGAGACAGCAGAGTGGCTCAACTGGACCTGCTGTAGCAGGAGTTTAGAACAGCTTTCTCACTCTCTAGTTTATGCAGGGACGTCTCCCCCTTTCTGCTACTCCTTCGGGAAGTCCTGACCTGCATGCTGGGTTCTCATCTCCTACCAGTCCAACACCACCACCTCCTGATGGCACCAATACCGGATTTAGAGAAGAATATAAAGCAGAAGGAGCTGTATATATACCAGCAACATTAAGAAATATTGATGGGGACATTTACATCTAGCCACAGGCCTAGTTCACACTGACAGGCTTAAATGGGGCTGAAGCAACACCCCTCCTGAATTTTCAGAACTTTACTGGAGCACACATGGGCAGCTTTCATTTCCATTGTTATTTACTCCATGTGGGGAGCTAATTTCTGTGCAGGTCTAATTTATTTAAGATATGCAGTAGGAAATAGTCAGCTTGGCAATTCTAATATGCAGTTCTTCACAGTCCATACAACTAATTTTTTTCTAACTGGCTAGTGTTGCCCTCCTGCTGTATTACCCTGATACTGCCCTCCTGCTGCTCTGTCCACCTGCTTTGAATTTATTTCCAAAACGCATCTCTATGGTAGGATCTTCTCCCTGAAGGGGAACAAGTTAATAGGTTTGCTCTACTTGATGTACTAATAGATGTCTTCTGCACTAGGATTTGACTACTGACTATGCATTTTTTCATCCTCTATTTCTAAGAAGATAAAAATTCTCTAGCCAAAGGAAGATACCTTAATGCAAGGTACTTTAATTCAAACCCTGAAATGGGCACATATGGATATAAGTAATGTGCTACTATAACTTATGTTGTAGTTCTTATTTCTTTTCAAAACAAGAAGCAAGAGAAAAATATATGATGTAACGTTTTGAAGTAGATACCAAAGTAGGGTAACATTCATAATGCATAAAATTATTTTCTCTTCTTTCCTTCTGTAAATTTAACAGAAAATTATAACCTCCCTATGAAATATTTAAATCACCTCATAGAATGTAAGAGAGAACAATAACCCTGCTATAGAATTCCACTGAATGGCTTAAGTAATTTGTAGACAGGAATTACATCTTTATTAAACCTTACACAGGAATTTCTATACAATTTCTTTTGGTTTCAGCATTGTTAAATTGTATGCCATTCTTCAGTATGAGACTGTACCAGCTCCAACTGTGCAAATATCCTTTCACATATTACAGAAGTAAATTTGTTGCCACATTCTCTTTTCTTCTTCTCACCTAAATATTATATAGCATTTTGCAAACACTTATGGATTTGCTGAGAAAACAGTTCCTCACTGTGTCAAAATGGCCATCTTTCCTTGTAACATGTCTGCGTGTACACAGATGATAGAGAGAAAGTTTCTTATTTTCAAATTTATTTGAATAAGGTCTTACTGGAAAATTAAAGATTTCTGGAGAGAATTTGGCAGAACAGATGTATGCTTTCCCCAAATGAGAAACATGCATCTGTTTCCTAGAAATCTAAACAACAACAGCAAAGCAGTCACACAAACAAGTTGTGTGGGGTTTTATTTTTTTTTTCCTACAGATGGTTCTTATTTTTATACAAATGGTGAAAAGAGTCACAGTGGAAGTTTCTAAATGAAGCAATGAAGTGCATTCTTATCAATGAAATTTAAATGGTCTCTAGGATGAAATTTTTTTAATATAAATCTGCCCAGTTGTACCTGAAAACCACACAAAATCCTTCCTTATTAAAATGCTGCCTTTCAGCCTCCCTGCTTCCATTTAGTCACAGTCTGATCTCCCTATCAATTCATTTTTTCCATTTCTGTTACCTGTAGATCATTTTGCCTTGCTCCGACAATGTAGATTTAGAGTTTGTAGTCAGGAACTGATATGATCCAGAGCAAACCCTTTTGATTAGATATTCCTGTTCTATGCTCAGAGCTGACAGGAAGGATATGCTTTTCCATGTAATGAACAACATTTCCCCCCCAGCCTCCTAATCATGCTTTGCAGCCACTAAAGATTGAATTGATAGAAGAGTGCTACCCAGACTATCAAAAATCCCCCATCCAGAGAAGCAACATATCTTAATGTAATTAAGTATTAGGATTAATTTCCTAATCCTTATATTTTTCAATTGCCCAATTGAGAGATGGGTCTCTAATTAAATTTCACTTTGGTCACTGTAATGAAAACAATATCACATAGAAGTCCCACCACAGTCAGCCTGTATGGATAGCAGTGATAAGGCTGGGTAATTACAAGATTAATAACTGGCATTTTATTGTGTCTGAAAGCAATGTCACAGTATATAGACCTTCTGAGTAACTTGAAAACAGTCATATTATACAATATTGCTACCCTGATCGTTTTTTCCTTCCACTCCTTTTATATTTTTTATTTTTTTTTAACATATGGAAACAATCGGACTACAGAGGTATGATTGTTCCTAGGGTTTCCAAAAAGCAAGCAATGCTGCTCAGTCAGCTCCAGTAGCTCTGTGACAAAGTAGAACAAGTTTCAATAACTGCTGTTATTCCTCTTCATTTACAGGGCAGGCCACAGGGTAACTGTTTAATGTGATAGCCACTTCCCTGAACCTCCTGTACCTTTGCTGAAACATGAAGCATTTTCCTAATACTTTGAGTTTGTTGAATGAGTGCAGGATTTCAAAGTTAAAAAAACCCCCAAACCAAACAATCCAGGGTCCAATGCTCTACTCAATAATCTGTCTCTGGAGATAGAGCCACTGCATGGTAACACCCTTCTTTTGTGGATGGGACACTTCATCTTCAATTAGAGAAAGCTACATTTTAATAGAGATGTTCCCTTTATGGCTAGGTGGTGATGCTGAGAAAGTGGTAGGAACTGGGACCCAGACAACAAGCATGCTCAGTTGAGCTGCTATGAATCTTAATTAATGTGCAGAACAGGATGTAGGCTTGGAGAGTTTATCCATGCTGTCTGGATACAATATGAATGCAAGTGAAAATTGAACCTAATCTAATAGGTATGTAAGTTGCATGAAAGGCTCTGGTAAAAATCCCTATGTAAAACAATCTTGTGTTAAATAGGCAGCTTGAGGAAGCGATTACAGAAGTTGCTCAGCCTACTGTGAAATCCTCTTGCACCTCCATGGGGCCTGTTAGGAATTCAGCACTGACTGCTCTTGCCTTCAGCCCTGCTCCCTACCCCACATCCTCCTGGCAACCATTCCCACAAAAGCTTTCTTTTCACACCTTCTGCAGAAAACATTACTTTCATCCCTACCTTCCTCAGGAAATCAGAGCTCTATTCTCTCTCCTGAACAGGTTTTTCAGTGGCTAGTCACATATGTTGCTCAACACAAAAAATTTCACTATAATATATGCTCCTATGGATTTTTTAATCAATCATTCTGATGAAAAAGACCCAATAAACCAAACTCAAACCAAAAAAACCAAGTAGTGTTATTTTGTTAGAGACCCAGTTTACATCATTGTAGCAAATTCATTAATCCCCAGAAACTCTAAAAAATCATGTTCTGTAGAACTATAAATACACTTAAAAATAATTGTTTGGCTTTCTTTTTTGTCATGTTGAACTCATTCACCCTTCCACATCATCATTTATCTCCTTTTCATCTCCCTGTGCAACCACTCCCCGCATTAGGAGACTTTATTTATCTATCTCATAGACCTTTAAGATCACCCAGAGAAGTTAACACCACTGCTTTTCATTTAACCTTCAAGTTGGATTTTTACTCTTACTTCTTTTTAAGAGTACTTTAGTGTATGTATTTCCGACACAAACACATACCTAACTCTGACCAGGTCCAGAAATTTTGCTTCCCATTCAGTAATTTAAGTGACTACAAACACTTACATCTCTTTAGAACATGATTTTTTTGACATTTTTGATTGGCAACTGAATATTTAAGAAAACATTAGCCAACATAAAATCTTTTGTGCCCTTACATATTCTGTCATTTTAGGTATAGAGAAGCATAGCCTTTACTTTCATATGCCTTAGCCCTGTACACATACTGTAGTCTAAATTGAGTTCAAACAGACTGATAACTTTGAAGATGGATGTTTGCTAAATTTTGAACAGAATTAATTTCAGCATTCTGAGACACAAACTGAGTACTAGTATTATAACTCTTCAATTTGGCTTTTGGTATTTGTGTAATAAAAAACCTCTTAGATAAAAAACTCTGAAAGACATACCATGAGCAATGCTTAAAATAATTTTTCCATTTTATAATCTCTGTATTTTCATGGGAGAAAAGCATATCTGAATTTTATAAACAATTTTGTCATTCAAAACAGAAAATCAAAAATGCCAATTTTGTTGCTTTTTTCTTTGAAAGTTCTAAGGCATTGTTGCCATTCTCAATGAAAACAGAGAGGAAGACTTGAAGTGGCATCTAGTAATTTAAGAGTGAAGCATTTTAATTGTTGAGTATATTCATGGTCAGCAAGTGTAAGAGAAATGCGTTTGTGTGTTTGTGTGCAAGCCCATATATACAACTCATAAAGGGTAAGAGGGGTCTTTTCTGTTCTCAAATAACACAAAATCCAAAGGCTTTAGTGAGAGATATTACTTGGAACACATTGATTATCCTGACACCTCCTGAAAAATTATAGTTGTATTTCTCTGCTAGTTTGTGTTTCTCCATCACTCAGAACAGTGCAGCTGGTAATGCTCATCATCATGCCATGGGAATAACAGCAAAGGACTCTTCTATTTAGGCATGGAAATTGTTACTTTGTGAGAACACAAAGTTTAACTAATTTCGACTGATAATCTCTGTCTTCTGACATTAGACACTGTTGTTCCACCCTACACCCATCTGCAGTGAAGTAGAAAAGAATCAGAAAAGACATGCAACACCATGGCCTGAAACTTTTGCCTAGTTATGAAAGATTTTGCCATGATTATTAATCTTTAAACCATTAAGTAATCTTTATTTTTCTCCTTTAAATACTCCAAAATCAGTCAAGATGCACAGCAGCAAGGTTGTACACTGGCAGAAAAAAACTCATCTAAAATTCTTTTGTAATGCAAACACAAACACACACACATACTGCAGCTCACTGCATTTTTTTTTTACGGTGGAGCTCACAAACACTATACATGAGATGTATGGATTAGAAAAATTACTGCAGCATCTCGACTTCTCTAAGCAGTGAGAGAAACATCTTTTCTCCACTCCTGTAAGGGTGACATGATAGCTTGCTTATGCTTCCTACCTTAGAGATTCAACTGTGAGATTCATAAAGCAACCATTGAACCTCTCACCTCTTTGTTTAGGAGAGTCACAATGTGCAGCTTCCCTTGTGTTGCCCATATGCCAGCAGTCTTTTTAAAAGCCATTCTTGCTCTGCTGCTGATCATCTTTGCAACAGGCACAAAAGTGATTGCGGGAGAACTGCTCTGATTTCCACTGCTTTCAGTGGGAGTTAAACAGGTCCTCTCTCCTCCCTGTAAGAAGTACTTGGCAGAAGCAAGAGATAAATTCTTAAACTCCTATCAATAGCTTGTGGAACTAATACTAGTGCTGACTACATTCTCCGAATTAAAAACTGACAGTGTGAAACAGTCTAACATTTTGCTGCGAAGTTCTTTGGTGGATGAGGAAACGTTAAACAGTGAGTACAGTGTCTCCAGTGAGTTTATCAGAATTACATAATTTGCTTTAGCTGGTGCAGGATTTTTTTCTTTGCTCTGTGTTCAGCATCATGCATGATAAAGGACATGAGTGCCACAGATCCTTATTTTCTTTCCATTACCACTATTCAGTGTGGGAGTTCTGAATATATCCTTGTCAAGACTTGAAATTTCAAATAGTTTCACTTGTTGCCAATATTTTCTCAAGTTATTTCATGGACACTATTTCATGTGCTAGCTATCTAAGCAATCTGTGACCGTCCCACTGCAGTGAACTCTGTCTCCAAATTATCAGGTGAATATCCTTGTTCTTTCTGTTCAGCATCATTACAAAATAACATGGAATACCGTTTCTTAGTGTTCCTGTATCCTGGCCTCTCTCTTGGCCCATGTACAGAAGCAGCAAACTACTTCTGCAATTGTTAAATCCTTTTGCGCCCAGAGGGAAAGGAGTAGGATTTTAGGATACATTGATACTTCCACAAGGAAAATGCATTACATACTTGGACTCATTTTGTTAGCCTCAGTCTAAAGGAGGAGCACTTAACAAGCATCAGTTAGTGGTGCTAAGTAGCTGAACAAAGTAAAAAGGACTAAGACTGCTACACTTGAGTAAGATAGATCTATGCACATCCAGATGCCTCTGTGACAATGACTGTAGCAAAAAGTTCACTCCAGGAAAAGACTACATATTGAATGAATACATATTCATATTTTCAAGGCCCTTTTGACTGCAATAACATGTAGCTGTCCAAAGCATCACAGACCAAAGAAATAAACACCAGAGGAAAGAAGAAAAACTCATTCACAAGCATCCCAGATATTCATAGTGTAGTATGAATTTGCAGGGCAGGATAACAAGTGAGAGAGGAGACTGTGACCACCCTGTGTGACAAAGGCATTTGTGAGAAGGGGCAGGGTAGAGAGCAGAGAGCAGTGGTGCCTCACTGGCTTCTCTCATTATTACAAGGCAAGTACCTAGGAAAGTACGATGCCGGAAGGAAAAGTGGCATTCTGCCTCCTGTGACTAGATCAGTTAGCAGGTCAGAAGCCAAGTACTGTTCATGCTGTAGCCCCCTTCTTTGCAGTATACGAAGCTACGGCCCAGATCAAAGAAGGGAATGCATTGCAGAAGTGAGTTTTGAAATGTGGAGGGCCAAGAGAGAATTAATAATAAATAAAGTACACCTCAGAGGAAAAACTTTGAGTTTCTCCTCTGAGTTACATGCAGCTTTCTGAAGTCAGTAGGAGTAGTCTGTTTATAGCTGTGAACAGAAAGCAGCCCTGTGTGCCTAGGCATTATCAGTCTTTTATCCAAGAACACAATATCTGCTTGATAATACATACACTGTTTTGTCGTTAGTTGTCAGTACACCTCCCAAAACAAGTTGTCCCCCTGTGGTTTTATAATCATGGGAATATTCTTGGCGGCTCTATTAGACGAGTTTTATTCTGGCTCCAGACATCTCTGGAAAATAGCCTATTGAATCACATCGGAAACCAGGGCAGAGTTGACTTCCTGGTGGACTCCAAACAATCCAAAAGCTCTCCTTGGAAAGCACAGCCTGTGCTCTGCTATTTGTGTAATACCCCACTGCCCTGCAGCTGGGGTAATCGACTCCATCTCAGCAACTCCACCCCCACCAAAATGGGTGAGAAAATAGTGTTCTATTGTTCAAGGAGTGTATGGGATAACTATTTTTTAGCCACTTCTTGTAAGAGATAGCAGTGATCTGAAATGCTTCCTTATTTCTTGGTTTACTCCTGTTAGCTAGAACACCAAACACTGCCATGATTTCCTGGCAAGCAAAAGTGAAAAAAATATCTATATGGGACAGGTTTTACTACTGCAAGGCATCTCCTTGATGTTACATTCAAAGCAAAACAAAAAAAGAAAACACAAAGCAAAAAACAAGAACTCCAACAAAATTTCACCTATTTCTATTATCATATGAAAAGAAAACATTTTCAGCTATAAGGCAGTGCCAAATGGTTCAGCAGATTTCAGAGACTTTGAGACACTGACAGACTGCAGCTCCTGCTGTTTACTAGAGGGATTTAAGAGGTTCTCTCTCTTAAAATAACCATATTTTTCTCTTCCTGAGGGTCAAAACTTGCCACTTTCACACTGTTTTCAGTAGACTTTTTAACTGTGCCATACTCTGCCATGTCAAGGGACTTTGAAAAGGCTCTTGAGATTGTTCTGTCTGAGGATAAATGGGAAGGACTGGTTGCATTCCTGCAAACATTGCCACTTGAAACACTAAAAATACAGGGGGAAAACACTTCACATGGAGTATTTCACTGCATAAAGAACTCTTCAGTATATTCTAATGACAATGTATCAAACTGGATTACATGAGTCATATTTACCTTATGTGATGTGACATATGACAGAGTTACCTAAAAAACCATTATGCCTCAAAAGCTTATAACGCAAAGGAATTTAAAAGCCTATTAGTCAGCCATACCCACCCCCATCCTGCTATTATCTTCAACAGCAGAGGACTTGTTATAATGAATCAGAGCTTAGAGATTCTTTCCATGTCCACAGGAAACACTGATTAACTGGAGCTGTGACAAAAAAAAAAGTCTCTTTACCAGGTAAACAAAATTGAGCAGTGGGATTTTACTTCATGAATAGTATATGGTTAAGTGCTTCAATCTGTGAAGGTGAGAGTTGAAGAAAGCTTATTAGGCAGCTCATATCCAATTGCCTTTTCATCTGCTGGAAGCTTGATATTATTAGTCTCTTATTATTAGTTTCCTCCCTTGGTAGTCACCACAAATGCCAAATTTTGTGTCATGCAGTAATGCAGAGAGAGACTTCCTCAAACAAAGAGGGAAGGGTGATAGGAATAGAGATCCTCACTCCATCTGGTTTCTCCATAAATATTCAATCTCCTCACACTGGACACCTGCCTCCTCCCACCCCTCATTTGTTCCTGCTGTTCCACCTCAGTAAGCTTTTCTCTCAGCCCCACTACCATATATAAAGATCCTTGTGGGTCTGGCACATCTGGCAGTAAACCAGCAAAGGCCCTGACTGCTATCACACTAAGTATGCTCTGGGTCTTTATACACAGAGCACCCTGGGGCATAGTTCCTCGACAAAGCATACTGCATTTAAATTGTTTATCTATCTAAGCCTCAATTTATGATCTCTACAAATTCCTTTAAAATGAAAGGACTTTTTATTTGTACCATCTTTGTTTAAGAAACAGAGGAAGATTGTCAAGGTCACAAAATGCTTCTGGCACCAACTAGTCCTACTGAAAGCCAAAAGGACTTGGGCATATAAGTCTTGCTTATGCTGTTGAAAAAATCTCTTCTATAGTCTAATCAAGACTAAAAAACTACAGAATAAACTGTGAATTCAAATAATGTCATCAATGGAAAAAAAAAAGTGTTTATAGGATATGTGATGGCAGAAGGGTATGTTTGACTGCAGGGGCAGCCAGCAGCCCCAGCAGATACTGACTGGCCTGTTTGACCTCATAATGATGTTTAAAACTAAAAAAAAAAATATCTGACTATAGGCATGAAAAAGGGATGAAAGAGACTTGAGGAAGGAAGGATGCCTCAAAGGACACTGGTGGGGTTCGGAGAGAAAAACTCATCATTAGGATTTACTTCATGCTTTAAGGAAACAAGGCCACTTCATATTGTCCCAGGTGGTGATGCAGAAAGATACAGGTGTCAGAGGCAAACCATTGCCTGAGGGCAAGAAAACAAGCAAGAGGCTCCTTGACAAAATCACTCTAATACTTAAGGGTTAAGGGAGTATCATAATATAAAGCTTATTCAGAAAAATATCTAATGGCAGCTGAGGGGACCATTTATAAGGAAGGGGACTAGTCCATTACTGAATAAATCTAGAGCACTCTCCCTGGAATTTCATTCAAATTAAAGAAAAATAACATTTTCATCAAGGAATTGATGAAATCATATTTATAAAACAAACCAACAAAAGTCTTGAACACAAAACCACATCATCCTTATTTTTTGGGACTTAAATTTTCATTCTCTCTACATGAGAACTGTATGTGTAGGTGACCAATAACAAGCCAGTCACCAGGACTTCTCTCTGACAAATGCATGTTAACTACACAGAGAAAAAAAAATAAATTTCCTGCCTCAGAACATTTGTGAAAATGTTATGGCTTGCAGAACTGTCATGCACTGTCAGCAACCAGCACCTTTAATGTTACACCACAGTGCCGTTGTAGTTGACAATTAAAATAGTTAATGTGCAAGCTGGCCCTTAAGTGTTACACTAATCAAAATAATGGATTGCTTTTGTATGGTGACCCCATGGCTGTAGTAGTCAGTGCTCAGTGGACAAAAAGGGATTTTTTTTAATAGTGCCCAGTTGTGGCACTTGTAATTGTGTGTTTCTATGGTGGTAATGAGGAAGGATGTGACTTATACCAAGCTCATTGAGGACCCAAGCATACTGGAGATCTAGGCAGATATTATGTAAGTGCGACTCCCACAGCATCATATTCAACCTCACAGTCTTCCAAACACAGAGGCAGCATGATGGATTCAGTCCTTCAGCATTTCCTCATTGCTCCCACAGGCACACAGTGTTTCCAAGCCCTCTTACTAGCAATATTTCTTGACTATTTAGAAAAGCAGCCCTCCCCTGTGCCTACCTTTGTGTGGATTTATGGGGCATAAGGAATCATAGGGCTGAACTGCTTGGCCACTTGTTCAAGAGCAAGTGGGAATTCGTGTTTTTCTCCCACTTACCTGTGCTCTGTGCCACACATTCAGTAGCACAAATTCAGTGCACTCTGCTTGCTAAGCAAGATTAGTTTCTTAGAGTTGAAAACAGGACAGATTGCATTTCAAGCCATTTTCCCCTTCCCCTTCTTCTTTGGTTTTTTTTTTTTTTTTTAATTATTCAGATTAGAGATGAAATGCAGGGGTTACATTTATAATATCAAACTCATTAACATTAGTCAGAAAAAAATACAGGAGTTAGCCTGCGAAAAGCTAAGCCTTCACTTTTGCATTCATTTAAGTTCATTGAAATGGGAATTCATACCTTTACTCTGGATTAGAATTAAACTCCTGGCATATTCAAAGAGTTGTACAAGGGATACTGGCTCAGAACATGCTTATAGAAAAGTAGTATTCAGCATCACTGCTTTATTACAATCTTAGTTCTGCGTCCTTACACAGAAGATGCCTTGTCCGAGCTCAGAGAAGAATCAACAAGGAGCTTTGTCATGTATATCAATGTGTAGGCAGGTGTGATCCAGCTGACAGTATCTAGCACTACAGACTGTAAACTTGTTAAGAATTATGTTGAAATATGTTATTACTGTTAAGTACAATTGCACTGTACAAAAGCATAGACTGGTTACTCATTTCCAATTCCCTTTCCAAGAGAAATCCCATGGTTTCCCTTGCCCATATCCAGAATTTTGTCTGAAAATAAGGCTCATTCCATTACAAATCAGAGAAAAGGAGCCTTTTTAGACAGAAATACAGTAACCTTCTAAGGTGCTTTTTTATATAGGTTTCTATTTCTAGAGTTAAGGACTAATTTTTGTAGATTTAAAACAACCAGGCAAGATACAGCTCCTAATTCCAGCATTTAATTACAGGGATAAACCGTTGAATAAATTATTAATTCTTTTCTAGAAACCATTTTTGACCCTATGGACGACAAGACCATCATTCCAGTTATTTCATTATATCAGTCTGTATTATCACCACATATTATTTCCCCTCCAAAATGTTTATATAAAATTTATAAGTGAAAAGATCTTCGCTCTAATTTTTGTATGTAAATGTAAAATCTTGTCCATCTCCTCACAGTATTTGTTCTGTTTAATTGCATTTTAAATGAACATAAAGTAACTACCCAAAATACATTAGCATGCTTCTGTCAAGGCTCTGCAGATTCTGCCAGCACATGTTGAGAAGCCTGCTGCATCTCAGATGTGAGCTGATCTTCATAGATAGCCTGTCCTGAGAGTGGGAGCAAAGAGTCCTACAGAAGGGCTTTAGGGAGCTCGTTTCTCCTCCTCTTTTCTGATCTGTTTCCAACATTAGAAAATTTAAAAACTGGCAATGGCTTGGAGAACAAGGGTTTTTTCTACAATCACTGGTTCCTCCTTCAGCCAGAAGGACTTCAAAACATACTGAAGACAAGGCTGGTTTGCTAGAGTGATTGTAGGCTCCAAGAGACAGCAATAAAGAGAGCACTGGCAGCCATTCAGCTGAAATAAATTTCAGAGAAAGATAGAGTAGAAGCAAATACAAGTCTGAATTTATTTTCAGAGGTGTCATGTTTGCAGCAGTGATACAAGCCCTCATCCCTCAGACACCACCTGTATTTATCCTCCCAGTATTTGGCCAGGCTGTCTGTGGGTGAGCAGTGAGAGTCAGCTGTTCCTAGTCTGGCTGCAGTGAGTGAGGGCAGTCCTCTTCCCTTTAATGATCATTAGGAAGATCCTTATATTTGCAATTTATAAAAGCTTTACATCATGACATAATTTTAATAAAATAAGTTAATGGTCCTCACTTGAGATATTTACAGAACTTTAAAAAAAATCCTAGTTTATACATGAATATGTAAGAATTACAGGCGAAGGGAAGGAGGAGAATTAAACAAAATAAATCATCTTGCCATGAGCAGATAGTTCTTTTGAGGTTGAAGGTGAATTTCTTGGTTATGTAAGTCCTCCAAATCTGTCAAAAATTTAAGAAGTTCTCTGCAATTTTGTGGAAGACTAAACACCTAGAGGACTTTAATAATTGCAGGTAAGATGAAAGCTCCGCACTTTTGAAACTGGTTTTCCATATGAGATGTATCTAGTGCTATTTAAATAAAAGATGGGTTTTTTTAGTAAAAGAGAAGAATAAGAAAAGTATCAAGAAGAATTAGAAAAGTATCAAGTAGATTTTCCAATGGCTTTTTATTCTAAAAGAGACATTTCTAGTTATACTCAAAATATTAATTTGATCTATAGAACCTTTAAAACTAATTTTAATTCTTCAGAACTTGCAATATATTCAGTTATTTAAAGTATTAATACATGCTCACTTTTATCAACATTTGAGATGGTCATCAGCTTCTCTTCCTCAAACTTCCTGGCTTTTTTTTTGAGCAGTAAAATGGGTTTCAGGCTGAATGCAGCAGTCAGGTTAGAGGTAGAGGGACAAGAAGCTACAGGTCATAGAGTCTGGGTGATCCAAAGAAAGGGTACGCCAAATCTTATCTCCTCCAGAGTAGCAACTCTCTAAAACTTGATTCAGTCATTCACAGTTAAAAGAGTTACAAATGCCAAGTATCCTCATGTATGTTAAAATACTCTCCCCCAACACATAACACTGAAAAAAGCCAAACCGAACAAAAACTCCCATCACTTAACACTGACTCCACTAAGTAAAAGCAATGCCAATATTTATCCACTGTATTATCTGGCAAGAAAGGGATCTTGACTCATGCTGCTCAAAGACATATTAATAAAGATCTGAATTTCAGACTCATGGAAAATTTCTGATTTTTCTCCCTGCATCAGGATGAAAAGCTGCATTCTTCCTTAAAGAATTTTTATGTTTCAAACAGAAAACAAATTCAAAAAGTAATACTGTTTTTTCCCTTCAAAAAACCAAAATGTGATATTCCAGCATCAAAATTTTTTGAATCAATTAAGCTAAGCAAAATGGGGTCATTTCAGTGCAAAACTTTGTCACTCATGTGTTATGCACATCATTGGCACACAACTGCTTTATTATTCCATTTACCTTTTTAAGGATGATACACCAAAAACCAATATACAAAAATAGTAAGATTAAAGTGTTGCAATTTAACTTATGCAAGATATTGTAGTGGCTTGAAGTGGCAGTTGTGTCAACCTAAACAAAACCAAAAGTTTATGTTCTGTGGTTGGGTTTTTCCTCCCCTCATGTTTGACTAATTGGACTAATTATTTTGAAACAATGTATTAATTTTTCTACTGGTAAACAAATATGTCTGTAGAATCCCAGTTTTCTTACAGAAATGCATTTTCCCTGAATTACAGAGGAAAAAAAAATTGAATTAAAATAATCCCTGACCACTTCTTTGTGTTTGCTGCACTTCAGTTTTCAATTCTCCCCTCTGTTTCTGACTATTTGCCTTGGCATCCTAGCATAAAAAAATTGTGTCTTTTAGTCCCAATTCTCCATGATATGGAGGTAAAACTGTTAGGTGGTACCTGGACTAGTTTCTCTTCTACATATTAGATTTACATTTAAAATGCTTAATCTCTGATGACCACTCCCATATTTCTTTAAACATTTTGCAGCTCTTTCCCAGAGAAGGTTTTTCTGTCTGCTCCCTGTACAGAGACTGGACCAGCTCTTACAAGTGCGTGCAGGCCCTGAAGAGTGAACCTTGGTGCATGGCACATAGGCTGCTTAGAATATACTCACTTTAATAGCAGATTAGTTTTCAATAAGGATTTGAACTGGGCAGCCGCATCACGGAGATTTAGGCAACCATGTGATAAATCGAGAGCATCTATTTCAATAATGAAATCCATCACTTCACTCTGATGATATTTTTTCTTACTGTATTATTACAGACACCATTATCACACCCTCAACAGAGCTTGCCTGACATGGAAAAGTGAGTATCAGATTGCTCATGTTAAATGGACATATTTTCATGACCCTGTTTTCATAAAGAAAGGCCCTCTACCCTGTAAAAAAGGCTAATTATAAATATCAACCTACAAAAAGGAGTGAGAGTGGAATAAATGTTAACCATCCTCTGAATCTGAGATTCCCAAAACTTATGAGCTAAATGTCAGCTGATGGTTTAGGAAAGTGTCCAATACTATTTCCAGAGTGAGTAGTTCAAGAGAGTCATCAAACAAGAGTTTCTGATTATTCAAGAGAGAAGCAAACACAAGACTGACAAAATATTTGCTGAATAATGGATAGAAGTGCTAAGAAAGAAATTGCATTTTCTATCTCAACACAAGCTTTGCAAGTGTAAAAGGAAAAAAAAACCAAATTAAATTAGCTTTATAGTTTTGTTCTTCTCTCTGCTATCATGACTGAGTTTCTACTTTCTATATTCATGGACATGCCCTTTACTGTTTTCCAGACTAAGGTTTTTTGGCTTGAGCCACCAAGTCATTGTCTATTTACAAATATTTCACTCGTCCATCTTCTAGATCACTCTATTTCACACATATGCTCTCTTTTGTTGCCCTTTTTTTTTTTTTTCTTGATGACAGTTATAAAACATGAATATATCTAAAAGCAGAAAAGTTTGAAAAATGTGGCTAGGAAATAAACCTCAGTAGATAAACTGGATGAGAGAAAGCTGAATTTTTGTCAGGGATTGTAAGCCTGTAAACTTTGCTAATAAAAAGGATCTGAAATAATGTTTATAAACATCTTGAAAGTCTGCAAATAAGAGAGTTCTTTCCTAAGAGATATAACTTAGTAAAATTACTAAATGATATCTCCCCATAAAACATAGCCATCTATATCTGAACTGAAAAAATTTAGCAGTTCGACAACTGTTCATGACCTAACATGCCCTCAAGAGAATACAATTTTTACTTTAGAAATACTTATTCATTCTAGTTTTAAGAGGAGTCTGGTTAACTAACTCAGAGATATCATCATTTCAGAACTGAAAATTAGCCAAGATGATATTTTCTGGAGACAACTGCTGAAGCCACAGCTGAAAAAAAATCTCCTATTTTGATACAATGCTTTGAAAAGGAGACAGGGAGGGACAACTAGGGCTATCCAGTGAGCCCTTGAAACACATGCAATACAATATACCTAGGAAAGAGAGATCCAGCAAGAGTCAAAAGGCAAACTGTTGGAATGGTGGATTCATACTCACTTCTGTTTAATGTTTTATTAAGTATATGGTTTTGACTATCCATTTTTAAAATAGGATTTGACTTCCTCTTCCCACAGACCAGCATGTGTGGAGGAATAACATACCATAAGCAGGTTGGAGGTGAAGATTAATGGCATGAAAAGAATGAAATCAGAAATTATTTCTCTTTCCTAGTTATCATGTTTTGTTTGTTTTTATTTATCTTTTCTCTGCGCCTTCTACCCTGTCCATTCAATCCTGAACTGAGCAGCACTGAGCAGCGCAGTAACCTGCACAATCAACATTGGCAGCTTGTTGAGGTTAAATATGACAATTCAAAACCAATTAGATGGCATCCAGGAGAGACAGAGGGATGTGAAGTGAATATGTGGAATTAGCTGTGATAGCCAAGTGTCCTTTAACTCATTCAACAACATGAGATGCATGACTGTCAATGAAACTGTAGCGCCTGTTTTACAATCCATCTCACTGAAGTACAAGCCAGGTCAGTATTTATGGCAGCAGCAGTACATATATGTACAGTTGCCATGAAACTAAGAATAAAGATTAAGTTTTTGTTATAATCATTCTCCACTGAAGAGGTAAGCTACTATATATTACATTATTTACTACATTTTTCACTTCAAGTGTAGCAAGCTTATACAGTTCTTATAATTTTGTGATGTTTAGCAGCACATCAAGACAGGTATAAAATTGTTTGGTGCAAAAGTTATCAGATCAAATAGCAAATCATAATACGTGTACATAGTAAATGTATATTCATCTGGGTATCAGGGAAGCAGATGTATAGGCCTCTGTGGGGACTGAAGAAAACATTTTAAACTCCTCCTATTTATTCAAGATATTTCTTGCCTTCTGAGCAGACAATTAGGAACATACAGATTTAAAAAGACAAGTAATTAAAGAAAAACGTAGTTTCCTCTTCAACTGCATCTAGATTTCTTATGCTTGGGAACAGCAGAGAGTTCTCACATACAGTGCTTGACTTCTAGAATGTATTTCCCTGAAGTTGCTACCGTTTGAAAGACTTTGTCCTGGAGCTTGATTTCAGATTGATATTTCAGCTTGACTTTCCTGCCCCTTCTCACAGTAACAGCCTTGCGGTTCTTAGTCCCATTCTCATTGCTACTGCTGCATACCTTCACAGAATTTGGCATCTTGAACATATCATTCCTCCAGAGCACCTACCATCTTTACTCTTGATAAATAGCACTATTACATAGAAAGTTGTCATGACAAACTGTCATGTGATATACAATGAATAGCTAAATCTTCTTCCAGCCAACATTACAACTAGGGAGAACCCCCTTAGAAATCCATGTTGTCTCTACTTCCCTGAAGTATATCCCATATCCCAAGGCCAGACAGATCTTTTTGTCAGGTTTGCATATTCTGGTATGGGTTTGATTTGATCTCCCCTGCTCAGAGCCTGGTGAGACTTATATGGCTTACTACCCACTGGTCTCAGAGCTTTCCAGCTGCTCCCACTTCTTTGAGGCAACAAAAATGGTGCCCCAGGTTCCCTGACCAGTGTGATCTGAATAAAGGCCCCTAGGCATACTGGCGTTCCAGATCAGCAGATCTGCTTTTATGAGCCTGACACTCAACCTCTCCTAAAGCAGCTAAGCCTTGAAAGTGAGACTGCTCCCTTGCTGGGAGGAAGCATCTGCTCTTTATGAATATCTTCTGCACATAATTGCTTTGAGCAAGGTCTTCCACATCACAAGGTGGCTGCAGAGTCAGTTTCTCCCTGAATTTCAGCTACCTGTCTCCAGAATGGAAATGGAACAAAGAAACAATTTAGAGGTAGAGAATGAAATTAAAATCCCTCTCCAGAATTTTGTAGAGTTAAGCCTAGAGATTGTGACATCCATATGATGGATATACCCTGTTTGAGGATGTTATTCTGTCAACACAAGAAAGGAGATTCTGATATTTGAACATTTCTCCACTTCTGCCAGTTTTGTTGATTTTTTGTATTTTTTTTCCAAAAGGAAAATCTATTTCCAAAATAAATTTTCATATTCAGTGGAATAGCCACTTTTGTTGAAAAAAAGGTCATATAAATTGATATATATTTAAAAAATATTTGGAGGAGCAAATTCAGAAAAACTGCTTCATTTGAAAATCTAATTCCTCTACAGATATACAAAAAACCCCGGAAAAATTAATGAGTAAAATTATTAACTACTTTTGTTTCTTAGTAAAAGAGTCAAGGAATCATTTTGATGAGAAAGGTGGCAAGCAGGCACTTGGCAAACCAATAGGCAAACATCTACAAGTAACATCGTGATTAATCTATTAAATTGTATAAAAATTTGGCTCACTATAAAATCTGAATATCCTTAACACATACTTCACATATATAAAAACTCCAAATATTATTCAGGAGTTCACAATGATCTATTTACCCATCTTATTGTTTCCCCTCACTGCCTCTCTATTTTAAAACAGTCTTTTTTCCTTAATTTATTTAAATG